>CAKNXH010057679.1:0-53365 GCA_932178445.1 Andricus quercusramuli
TATGTTACAGGCGAAGTCCGATGTGCCGGCACACCACAGTCTGCCATTGTTCAATGTAATATTTTAACCACATAATCTCAGTGGCATAGTACACAAAAAGAAAGTCTTCGACCCTGGACACGAGCAGTCTGCCACCGGCAAAGTGCCCACGGTGAACAGAAAGCAGGCGCACAGTGGTCCAGGAACGAAAAAAAGTTGGTCAAAAGTCTAAATCTAATTGGATTTTCACCCAAATGAACGTTTAGGTTTTATGAAGGTCACTGATAATGAATTTGATATAAAAAACTCAAAATTCAAAATGGCGGATAACAAATGGCGGCGAAAAATTGGAATTTTTTTTAACCTAAACAAAGATAGTTAATTTGGGATTTTTAAAGATTCTGATAAAAAATATGTTACAAAAA
The DNA here is from genome assembly GCA_932178445.1 of Andricus quercusramuli. Lineage (NCBI taxonomy): Eukaryota > Metazoa > Arthropoda > Insecta > Hymenoptera > Cynipidae > Andricus > Andricus quercusramuli. The sequence goes on from CAKNXH010057679.1 coordinate 405, forward strand.
ATTCAAAATTACTTGAAAAGGGAAATTCAAAATTCTAATCGGCGAAGTAAATGTAATATAAAAATTTTATAAAAATTTTACGTTATTTCAAAACATGAAAAGGTGACGAAAAGTCGTATTTTCTCAATGACAGGTGCAAAATTTATCTAGTGGTGAAATTTCGAAGCTGCTAATGGATTTTTACGTAGCGAGTTGCTAAATTCCCAAAATAATACGTAATACGAAAATAAAATAAATTTAGGTTATGTTTCTTCAAGGACGCCGATAATCACTTGTTATGAATAATCAACTTTCTAGCATTTCCAAAGACTAATATGAATATAATTATCAATCGCGAAACTACGTAAACGCCTATCGAAATACTTTATTCTAAACTATAACGAACTGCAAAGTGCAAACGTGCGCAATCAGAACGTGGATGCGCGCCCTCTCACACATAAATGCACATTTGTATTTTTACACATATTGAATATTATATCTCTATCTCTGTAGAAACAGAAACAAGGGCAATCATTTGACACGCTTTGACACGTATACCGAATAAACGATTAGGTTCGAAGCTACATGGGGTTGATTCATCGTTATCTACGATAATACATTTTATTATTAAAACACTTGCTAACGTCAACCCTACTGAAAAACGCGACGTAGAATCCTACATCGGATACTGATAGTTTCCGACGTCGGAAACGACGTAGGAAACCTCGTCGAGTATTGGGATCGTTTCCGACGTCGGAAACTATTAGGATCCTAATAGGATCCTAAAAGGATCCAGCGAGATTTAAAAAAAAAATACAATGTTTATGGAATAATAACTGTTGCATACTTATGTCTCAATTTACAGAATAACAATAAACAAAACTATAATACAATATACACTATATATATATATATATATATATTTTTTAATTTATATAGTGTATATTATACATAGTATAGTATATACTATATACAAATTATATAGGGTATATATATATATATATAGTGTATATTGTATTATAGTTTTGTTTATTGTTATTCTATGAATTAGGAATTAAATATGTAACAGTTATTATACCATAAACATTTTATTATTTTTTTAAAATCTCGTTGAATCCTACTAGGATCCTATTAGGATCCTATTAGGATTCTAATAGTTTCCGACGTCGGAAACGATCCTAATACAAGACGACGTTTCCTACGTCGTTTCCGACGTCGGAAGCTATCAGGATCCGACGTAGGATCCTACGTGGGTTACGACGTCGGCTACGCGCAGGAAACTATTAGGATCCGATGTAGGATCCGATTTCGGATTTTTCAGTAGGGAAATGCAAAATCACATAATTCAAAACATAAAATTACCGATACATATGGTAATATTTCGCTTGGTGCCGTGGAAACCTGCTACTTCAATCCGTAAGATTACAGCGACAGTCGACGGAAAATTACCACGCTAGGGCAGGGTCCTTTTATTGCCTACGATCGACGACGTAATTTTCAGAACTGATGTGAAATTAGATGCGCTGCCGCGGCGTATTTTATGCAAAAGTGCAATTTTACCACGAAAGAATATGTGAAATTTCGAGATAATTTTTTACAGTGCACTCACTACCTCGCTCCCAGTTGTGCAATCGATTAACCCACCCTCTAATAGCACGAAACGTTCAAGGGACGTGTAAAATGTCCGCCGCTTGGAAACGTTCCAGGAACTTTCCACTGGAACGTTCCAAACATAAATTAAAGTTCTTATTATTATTATTATTATCAATAACTAACGTGTAAACCGTAATTGATAGGTCAAAATCGATGTCAATTTATTATACGGATATCATATTATAGTGTAGTATATGCGGTACTCAAAACTAAAAAATGACATCCATTCTTACCTATCTCTTACGGTTTACGAGATAATTGTTGTTAAAAATAACAATAATGGAAGGTTCCCCTCAGGTCCCAGTAGAACGTTTCTTGAACGTTCGCAAAGATCAGACATTTTACACGTTCCAGTGGAACGTTCCGAAGGTGCCCGCGGAACGTTCCAGGAACGTTCCGTGCTATTAGGGCAATCGATAGTAAGTATCCAGCTGAAAATTCCTGTACAGGATCCTCCCTAGGAAATTTCTTGCAGCAACATTCACGATAATGCAAGAACCTGTACAGGTATTTGAATACCCAGTTTCCTGTACAGGAACGTGCGCAAATTCCTTCGCAGGAATCGGTGTACCAGGAACCTGCGCGTACGTTCCTGTACAGGAACCTCCAAAGGAACCTGTCAGGTTCCTGTGCAGGAATTTTCAGCTGGGAACTTACTATCGATTTGGTTAATCAATTGCACAAGTGGGAGCGAGGGAGTGAGTGCACTGTAAAAAATGACCTCGAAATTTCATATATTCTGTCGTGGTAAAATTGCACTGATGCATAAAATCAGAGACGAGATAAAATGCGCCGCGGCTGTGCATGTAACTTCACATCAGTTCTGAAAATTACGTCGTCGGTTGTAGGAAATAAAAGGACCCTGCTGTTACGGTTGACCTTAATGGACTTCTCCCATGATGCTACCTGTGTAGTACTTTGGCCCAGCACGAGTCCGTGTTGTTACGCATTTGGATTTTGACCTATATCATTATCTCATATTCACTTACGCTATTGCATAAGTTGGACAGGGCGTGTGGCCCTTCGTCAGTTCTTATCCGAATCTTATATGATACACTCCCAGCAAAAAAGAAAGTATTGATACGAATTGAATTGAAAAGACTAAGACACCCTGCAAATCCCGCTTTGCGACAATGACGCATTGGACCTATGTGTCAATGCATGTAAATTTGTCAAGACGGTATTTCAATTTTGAATCTTTCTATACGTACAAATACAGTGCAAAAGCAAACGCTTCAACATTGGTCAATGCGTCTGAATTCGTGAGAGTAAAACACACACTTGAATTCGCCCCAATGCGTCACGGCGAATTTCAGCAAGTGTTGATTCATAAAATGTAATCCGTAACAAGAAAACCAACGTGCAGGGCACATAGAATTTATTGTAAATGTTTAGTAAATTGTCTCGTAGCTCAGTGGCGAGTACTCTGGACTGATACACGAGGGATCGCTGTTTCAAGTCTCGACGCATGCACTTTTTATTAATTTTTTTTCTGATTGACCTCGACCACGCATTCATACGAATTCACACGCATTCAATTCGCGCTGTCTCAATTCATCTAAATGCGTCTCAATGCGTTCGAATGAATCAGAAAACGGGATTCACGCGCATTACAAAAAGGTTAATTCGCCCCAATCCGTATCAATTCTTTCTTTTTTGCTGGGCTGTATTCATTGAAATAAAGAATAATCAAGTACTATTTGGTTACTTTCCTTATTTCGGCATAAAATTCTTGGCGATCCTGCCAGGATTGCTCTTTCGATTTCTTATATCCACGGATACTTCAGAGAAATCACATAAAGGGCAATTCCTGAGACGAATCTGAAATCGTTGAATTCTACGGAATTCAGAGGAAAGCCCGTTAATCAACGAAGAGTAGGAAAACAGAATTAAAATTAGTGGTGAACTGAGTAACTGCTATTCAACGTAAAATTCTGACTTTCCGAAATTCACCAGATACTGAGAACGAGGCCCGCAATCAGGCGGAGGGCGGAACTGCGTATCAACACTAGGAAGACCGACGATTAGTCATCGGCCAATGCCCACATCCGGTTCAGCAGCAAGAACTTCACGAATTTCCAGCCGCTAACCAAGAAGGATCAAGCCATCCAGTGACAGAACTTAGAGACATCACGATTAAAGAAAAGTAAGCAATTAAAACAAAAGAAACAAATCGTATTGAATTGAAAAGAGTATAAGTCCTCCTTACTATCTGAGGAAGGAGACTACCGTGAAATCAAAAGCTAATTTCACGTTAGGCGAGGCAAAATTTTTCAATTCCGGTAGAGCGTCCTCCTGGTGTTCCAGAGCACTACTCTTCCTCAATAAAAATAAATAAAATTACTTTGAAATCAGGTTATTGTAGTAGAACGATACCCTGCATTTCACTGTAATAACGGACAAAAAGTCCAAATAATACACATTTAATTTCTACGCGACACAATTTCTACACCGAAAAACTAGGAAAATTAGTACACTGTCATATCAAAAATATCGCGATAATTCAGAACTAGGGTACAAAACGGACGAGAAAAACTCATCAGTTAACATGTCTGGAACGAACTCTACCAGCCCTAATCCAACCGCACCTGTCCAAATAACCGATGAAATGATATTACGGACGTTCGCGAATATCGAAGCTTTGACGGCCAACATGGTGGCTTTAAAAATTGAAAATATAAATAGAACCTTAGAAATCCAAAAAATAGTAAAAGAATTAGGCTACAAAGGGGACATAGAAACGGACGAAGGGGAACCCGAATTGACGGAAGACCTCGATGAAGATAGGGAAAGTAGGTCAATAGAGAATAGTCTATCGACGCGCGAAGGGACTGAAGCAACATCGTCCCATACATCTATTCTAAAATCGAAAGGACCAGCAACATTAACTCAACCCCCAAATGAGTACTACCTAGAAAAGAAAGAGATAAGTGAACAAGTTTCTAAAAATATACAGCTACTTAGAGAAAGGGAAGATACTAGGAAATCCCGACTCCTCACCGATGAAGAAGAAGAAAGAGAAGCAGCGGAACGTCGTCTATTGAAAAACGAACAACTACTCAGAGAAAAAGAAGGTATCAAATTTCAAACCGAGGAAGATGAAAAAATTAATGCTAAATTAGCTTTGGAAACGATAAGGACCATAAATGGCCAAGATGATATCGGCGTAGAGGATTTTATAAAAAGCGTTAAAAGGGCGAAAAGTAGGTGCACACAACCCGCTACCCGCTACACACCTGTGAACTCTTACGAAGATTTATATACTTCTTTAAGACAAAACCTAAAACAAAACAACTCAATTTGAGCATTAAAGAGCAAATTAGAATCCTGCAAACAAGGAATTACAGAAACACTTCAGAATTTCAGCCTACGCTTTAGGCAATTAACCAATTAACTAAATTACGCTGTCCAAGCAAAACATATTATTCAAACTGAAAGAAGAGTGAGAATAAACATAGAAGAAGAAGAAAATATCAACAGATATTTACTTAATTTAAAAAAAGAGATCGGCCTCCAAGTAGGACTTTTAAACCAACTAGCTTAGCGGAAGTACAAAGTCACGCGAATGAAACAGAAATGTGGTTGAAAGAAAAACAACCTGTTCGACAGATGCCGTTGAAACCAACTATGAAATTCCAACTTAGGCCAACACAGGCACCTAGATACCAGGCTAACACTACACCCACTCAACGAATACCCAACCATAACATGTCACTAAACGACAGAATGAAAATGAAGTGTCATAAATGTGGTAATTTAGGACATTTTGCAAATTAATGTATTGCAAAAAGTACAAATTTTCCGATAGGCCAATCTTCAAATCAACCACCCCAAGTCCGAAACATTCGAGTAACGGAAGAAGAATTGGAAAACGAAACAATGACAATGGAAGAAGTGCAGGAACAGATAGACTACGAGGACCAAGCAGAATTTCTGCAGTCAGCGGAAGACTACAGTCTATTCGAGGAAGAAACCGACGTGGAGACGAATATCACCTGTTAGTAGACTCAGGAGCTTCAATAAACCTTATTAAAAACAACAAATACCCGAAGATACAAAGCCTTTCAAATTTACAAAAATATCCGCCATGGGAAAAGACAAACATGTATCACAGGAAGCAATATACATACCATATTTCTCCAAAAAACATCTCTTCCATATAATAAATGACGATTTCCCATTACCAGAATCCTGTATAGTAGGTTTACCTTTTTTCAAAAAATTTGAAGAATACGCAATAAAACCGAAATTTTTTATTTTATACAACAAAAAACTACCATTACACGATAGTGGCAATTATATAGCCCCGCACACACAACAAGTGTTTAGAATCCAAGTGAAAGACAAAGACAACGAGATCTGGATAGAAAACAACAACTTAATCCCTGACGGTATATATAAAATCAAAAATGGTGAAATTATAACACCTATAATAAATTATTCAAAAATTCTGCGAAAAATTCCGGACGAATTACAATACGACATAATTCAAACAGTAGAGTCTCGAGCCGATACTCACCCTAAAATGAAGAAGAATGATAGCAACCTACACTACAGTGATAGGATCCAAGAATTACAAAAATTACTAAAACAAGATCACATTGAGAACAAAGTTTCAAAAGTTAGAGACAGCATACATCAAATATTTATTCAGTACCAAGAAGTGTTCACACTACCCGATGACCCACTCCCCTGCACGAAATTCACAGAACATGAGATCACGCTAAACTCAGGCAAGATAATAAACTCAAGATCTCATAAACTTCCAGAAAACATAGAAAATTCGCCCTAGAAGAAACACAAAAACTCCTAATCAAAGAAATAATATGCATTCGCAATCACCGTTCAATTCACCCCTATGGGTAGTCCCCAAAAAAGGAGACAAACTTAGAATGGTCATAGACTATCGACGAATAAATAAAGATACTGACCAAGACGCCTACCCGTTACCAATAATAGACGATATTTTAGAACAATTAGGACAAGCTAAATTCTTTTCTGCTCTCGATTTGAGCGCTGGCTTTCACCAGATTCCTATGAAAGAAGAGTGTGAAAAGTACACAGCATTCTCAACATCTCAAGGACACTTCGAATATAACCGAATGCCCTTTGGACTAAAGAATGCACCAGCGACATTCCAGAGAATAATGGACAAGGCATTTAAAGGATTAATAGGGAAAGAATGTTTCGCCTATATCGACGACATAGTGATATTTGGATCGACCCTAGAGGATCGCAATAAAAATCTGGTAAAAGTTCTACAACAAATCAAAGAACTTGGCTTAAGATTAGAACCAACTAAATGCGAATACCTCAAACCTGAATTAGAATACCTAGGTCAGGGGTCTCCACAATCGACAAGTGCAGCGTGACCCAGGATCGCTCCACCTGTTTGAAGATCTACCATTTTTTTTCGAAGGAAAACTGAGAGAAAATTGATGACCTCTCGGGAAAAAGTCCCTGTTGGAAGGGCTCAGTTCTGAAATTTGAACATGGAGGACCCTTTTTTTCAAGGGGTTTCAAGCGGCTCGAATCAGGTAAAGGATTTTGACAGTTCTGGGTCAGAGCTTGGTAGATCCGACCTACTGGCCTGGGATCGCTAGTAGATACAGGATCTACTTTTGGAGACCCCTGACCTAGGTCATTTGATAACTAAAAATGGAGTTAAACCAAACCCTGCAAAAATCAAAGCAGTTCAAGATTTTAAAAATCCAATCAGTAAAAGAAGTCCAATCTTTCTTAGGACTTGCGGGATATTACAGAAAGTTTATAAGAAACTTTTCATCAATAGCTAAGCCCCTCACACTTTTAACCAGAAAAGATATTCCTTTCAACTGGACAACAAAATGCGAGGAAGCCTTTAATAAACTCAAAAACGCCCTTTGCACGGCACCTGTCTTAAAATTCCCAAACTTTAAAGAGCAATTCACACTCACAACGGATGCCTCAAACCTAGGTTTAGGAGCAGTCCTATCCCAGAGTGAACACCCATGTTTATTTATATCTCGAACATTAAACCCTGCAGAACAAAATTATAGCACATCTGAAAAAGAACTTTTAGCTATAATATGGTCAGTTAAACGCCTAAGACAATACCTTCTAGGCAACAAGTTTAAAATCCAAACAGACCATAAAGCACTAGTATGGTTACATAATTGTAAAGACCCTAGTTCAAAACTCTTGAGACGGAGAATCAAACTAGAAGAATATAAGTATGAGATCCAATGTGTAAAACGAAAAGAAAACAAAGCGGCCGACTGCCTATCCAGATTATTTCCTATCGAACAAGAAAACCTGCTAGACCAAGCACCAAGAGATATTAACCTCGAAGAAGTTATCGAAAATGAACTCTCTGACTTAGAATTATTCGACACACCCATAAATCGGGATATAAACACACCAGAACCAGCAGTAATCAACAAGCCCATCAAGATAAATGAAGCTACATTAGAAAAAGAGAATAGAATTGAAACCCCCTATAGCAGATTAATAAAACCATTAGCAGAAATCTCAAAACCAACAGCAGGTACTTGCGAGCCAACATTAGAGGAACAGAGAGAAGAACTTTCGGAAGACAAACTATACCAAGACTTCATAGAATGGAGGCTAAATCCAACTTCAGGAACAGTTAAAATTAAACCTAACGCTTCAGGAAGACTCTGGACCTTTACGGAGAAAGAACAAATGCCACCCTTTAATGAGGAAGAATGGTTAAGAAAGTTAGGTTGTATAATCGACGAAATTAAATCTAGAAAACTGATTTTAGTAAGATTAGCCTTTGGAGACCCTTTATTTACACCAATAGAAAAGGATGTAATCCGAGAAATGATCGAATACCTTTCTAACATTTACCGTGAATCTAACTTCCACTTATGTTTCTCTAACACCAGAGAACTCACCAAAGGAGAAAAAGAAGAGTAATAATCGAAGCACATTCAACACATTTAGGGGAGAAAAACTCAATAGATCGAGCTAAGAAATTAGGATATTGGGTAGGAATGGACAACGACGTGATAAAGTACGTTAAATCCTGCCCCATCTGTCAGTTGCAAAAAACAACTAGAATCACTAATCAAGCTAGTAGCGTAATAACTGACATCCCAACGAAACCTAACGAGAAAATCGCGCTTGATATCTTTGGACCATTACCAGAAACTATTCAAGGGAATAAGTATATATTAAGCCTACACGACCGGCTAACCAGATACACGGTATTAATACCCTTCAAAAATGAAACCACGGAATCGATTATCAATAACCTAATTGACCACTATATATATATATATATATATTTGTATATTTTTTTGTATATGTCTATATATATTTGGAGCCCCTAAGACTATTTTAACAGATCAAGGGCATAACTTTCTATCAGAACTCATGCAACAATTTGAAGAAGCATTGAGAATCCAACATATAAAAATAGCTGCATTTCACCCCCAATCTAACGGCAATATTGAACGTATGCATTCTACACTTAAGAATCTGATTAAAACCTCCATTGCTGAAAATAATCAAGAATGGGATGATAACCTAAAATACATCAACTTTGCAATTAATACTATGGAGAACATTACTTTCGGAATATCACCGTTCGAAGTTACCTTTGGAAGAGAACCCAATATCCCTTCCACAATTAATCCTTCGCCAAATCTAATGTACTATGATTCAACTAGAAAGTGGAAGTCTAGACATGAGCAAAGTTTAAAGAGGATTCAAGAAAGAATTGAAGTTGAAGAAGGAAAAACTAAGAAATTTTTAGAGGACAGAATAGTTAGAAAACACCCAATCTAAAAAGAAAAAGATTGGGTTAAGTGGAAAAACAATACCAAGCAAAATAAGTTGGACCCGAGCTGGAAAGGTCCCGGGCAAATATTAGAAATTTTAAAAAACAATAACATTAAAATTAGACATGAAAATAAAATTATCACATTACACATGAATCAATGTATGCCCTATTTTGTAGATGACGCTCGCGCTGATAACACTAATGATCATGTCGATAACAACGACGAGGGCTAATTACTTTTTGGAAGAACTAAAAGGAAACATTTACTTAGAAGAAATAAGGAAAGTTCATCTGTTTCATGAAGAATGGAAATTAGTGATAGGAGTAAATTTAACGACAACAGAACAAAGGTTAGAAGCACCCAAAGAAGAGTTAAAATTAATTAAAGGAAGATACAATAGATTAACTTCAAAGATTGCAATTTTACATAAACTTCTAGGAAAACAGAGACATAAGAGAGGATTAGCAAACTTCATTGGAGACATCTCCAAAACTCTATTCGGAACTCTTTCCGAATCCGATCTACATCAAATTAACGCTGAGTTCGATAAACTGTATATCGATAATAAAAATATAGCATCAGTGTTGACTAACCATACCAAAATACTGAAACTAATACTAGATTCTTCCTCAATGGAATATTCTACAATAAAAAAAGAAATTGGAAAAGAATTGGGAATGGCCCAAAAATATAGTCAAACTGTGAATGATAACACAAAGGATAACTTTGTAAATACTAAATTGATACTCGCCTCTATCTTGATTGATGAAATGAACGAAGACATCAATACAGCCATAGACGATACCAATGATGGAAAATCGGTATAGCACACCCCCAAATTCTAACACCCGCAATTTTGAAGAAGACCCTCGAAGAATTTGAAATACACCATAGAACCAGATATTACTTTGATAATGATGACGAGAATTACCAACATATTCTTGACATCAGTTCACTCTCGGTAGCCATAATTCAGGGACTCTTTACTTACATCCTGGATATACCCGTCCTAGAGAAGGAAGAGGGATCTTTGATAAGAATTGTTCCCATCCCGGAAAAGAAAGGCAACCTTTACCTATCCATTATCCCAGATCACGAACTGGTTTTTAAATTTAAAGATTCTTACGTCCAAACAGATAAACAGACTATTGAACAATGCAAAACTATAGTAAGCTATTTAATATGTAAACGAAATCAGCCTAACCTCAGACTGTCCGAAAGTAAAAATTGCGAATCAAGCTTACTCAAAAGATATGAGGAACCAAATTGTAATCAATCTCCGTATTTGATTCACAAAGAAACTTTTATACCAATCTCCGACGGATACATCATAATTCCCCTCGATAAGATAAGTCTAGATATAAGCTGCGAACAAAATATAAAATCTATAGAAATAGTCAAACCTGTTAAGATAAAAGGAAGTAGCTGCAAACTATATAATAATTATGACCAAATAGATCTACCAAAACACTTAGAAGAAAAACAGGATTACTGGATTAATGTGACCTATAACGTTGAATACAACGAACAAGATCTAAATAATTTAGAAAAGAAATTGATACAGCTTCCTAAAAAAATAGACATTGACGAATTGAAACAAGCTCGCTCAAGTTTAGACGACACTGAAAATACATTAAAAATTATAGCGACTCACAGACGCTTGAGAACTTGGAAAGAAAGTGGACTAGAATGGTTACAGTACCTTGGGTATGCAGCTCTAACTTCAGGCATATTATATATATTATTATAAGACTGGAGTTTTTAAAGCAATATTGAACTTTGTTCCAAAAATCTATGTATATTTTGTGTTAAAGCTAAAGTACAGACTCCGACTCATATTGTAAACTACAGTACTAGTGTACAACCTTTACTAGATAATAAGGATACTAATATAAAAACTCGAAAAGTAACATTTTGAAAGTTTAGAGACTAAACTTAGTCTAAAAAGAGGGTTGTTACGGTTGACCTCAATGGACTTCTCCCATTATGCTATCTGTGTAGTACTTTGGCCCAGCACGAGTCCGTGTTGTTACGCATTTGGATTTGGACCTATATCATTATCTCATATTCACTTACGCTAGTGCATAAGTAGGACCGGGCGTGTGGCCCTTCGTCAGTTCTTATCCGAATCTTATATAATACACTGTATTCATTGAAATAAAGAATAATCAAGTACTATTTGGTTACTTTCCTTATTTCGGCATAACACTGCACTAGCGTGGTAATTTTCCGCCGACTGTCGCTGTAATCTTACGGACTGAAGTAGCAGGTTTCCACGGCACCAAGCGGAATATTACCATTTGTATCGGTAATTTTATGTTTTGAATTATGTGATTTTGCATTTGACGTTAACATAACTTGATACTTTTCATAAAAAAGAAAGAAGAACAAAGTTTTCAGTAACAGTAAGCGCAGCTGTGATTATTAATAATAAAAAATTCATGAAAAACTGTAATTTATTATTAGGAAAATTGAATATAAAGATGAGTATTTTGAAAACAGTTTGAATTTTATTCATATTGATCTATTGTTTATTTTGCTAATGTGATTAATTAATTTTATAAACAATTGCAATTGTTACCAATTTTAAACATTTATTGATATTATTTAATTAATAATAGTAAAAATAATATTTAAACCATAATAATTAGCCTTATAATATACCTTTTTATTAATTCCTCAAGAAATTTCCTCTCTCTCTGAAGAATATATATTTATATATAATTTATTTATAATAAATTATATATAAATAAATTAATGTAAACATTGCATCAAAATAAGTTAGAATTGAAGAAAAATTATTCATTGAATAAATTATTGAAGACACTTATAATTATTTATAAGAATAACTTATTAAAAAGTGATTGACAAGATAAATGATGAAAAAAAATTATATTAATATATAAAAGCATTTTAATTTGAAGCCATACCATTTTTTTTAAATAAACCTATTCTCAAAAAATATCTCCTTTTTTCCGTTTTCTCTTGAAATGCACGATATTTGAAAATATAATATTTGAAGTACCCCCATAACATTACAAAATAAATGGGACTTTTTAAATGAGTATTAGAGTGGGACGATGGTCGTGGGGGTTAAGGCATAGGCTTTGGACCCACTCCGTCGGCTTGCGGGTTCAATGCCCGCCTCGCACTCTGGAAGAGCCTCGGTGGCCCATGCGGTGAACACTAGCCTAGCAAAGGGAGTTGTTCATCTCCGGGAGTCCTGGGACCGGTACCTCTAGAGAAAAAGGTTCTCTAAGTACTTAAGGATGTTGCTCTTGGTGGTTCGGAACCCACCTTGAACTGTAGGTCCCCCTCCCACCACCAAGTAAGTGTGTGGGGGTGTGTAAAGGAATAGGGAAGAGATACAAGAAAAATGTAAACCCTTGGGGGACACATTAGAAGCTTCCATTCCAAATAAGTATTAGAAGGTGAACACTTTATATACCTACCTAATTCGAAAATGGAATATTCCAAATTTATCATCTGCAATTTAAAATTTAACGATTTTAAATTCAAAATATTTCCTATTGGTTGAAAAATTATCACGTATTTGTTATATCAACAGCTTTTACTAGTAAATAATACACAATAAAAAATCACGAAATTTGAAATTTTATTTTTTGCTCAGCAACAATTTTTTTGAAAATGTGTAAAAATATGTTTTTTTATTGAGTCGTATGCACACATCTGAAAAAAGTTGAATATGTCAAACCTGAAATTTATTCAGCTGGAACCAAAGAAACATTTGATCATTTTGCTTTTTCAGAAAAAAAAGTTTAGCACAAATAAAAAATATTTGATAAATTTTCAGAAATGCTTCCAAGTTTTGAAATATTTTAAATCTATTCAAAACCTCTTAAATTCTTAAAAATATTTTTAGCTGACTCGAATTTTTCTGGAATTCACTCTCTTGAAAATTCTTTTTAATCCTTTCAAAATTTTTAAACCCTCTAATATTTTTAAATTGTACAAATTTTTTGTGAAATATTTTTGAAAATAAAATATTTTCAAAATAAATATTTTAAAGCTTGGAAGCATTTCTGAAAATTTATCAAATATTTTTATTTCTGCCAAACTTTTTTTCCGAATAAGCAAAATGATATAATGTTTCTTTAGTTTCTGCTAAATAAATTGCAGGTTTGACAGATTCAACTTTTTTCAAATGTGTGCATAGGACTCGATAAAAAAAAACATGTTTTTACACATTCTCAAAAAAATTGTTACTGAGCAAAAAATTAATTTTAAAATTTCGTGATTTTTTATTATGTATTATTTACTAGTAAAAGCTGTTAATATAACAAATTCGTGACAATTTTTGAACCAATAGGAAATATTTTGAATTTAAAATCGTTAAATTTTACATTGCAGATGATAAATTTCGAATATTCCATTTTTAAATTAGCTAGGTATATAAAGTGTTCACCTTCTAATACTTATTTAAAAAGTCCCATATATTTTGTAATAATATGGAGGTACTCCAAATATTGTATTTTGAAATATCGTGTATTTCAAGAGAAAACGAAAAAAAGGATGTTTTTTGAGAATAGGGGGAAAAAGGGGGATTTCAAGAAAAAAGGGGAAACTAAGAAAAAAGGAAAGATTGTGCAAATGTGCACTCTGTATATTATATATATTTTTACGTTTCATTTGTTAAGCGATTTATAATGAAAATAAAAATATTTTTAATTCGTTTACTTAAAAAAATTGTATGGCTTCAAATTGAAATGCATTTATACATTAATATAATTTTTTTTCATCATTAATCTTGTCAATCACTTTTTGATAAATTATTCTTTCCAATAATTATAAGTGTCTTCAATAATATATTCAATAAATAATTTTCCTTCAATTCGAAACTATTTTGATGCAATTTTTACACTAATTTATATATATATAATTTATTATAAATAAATTATATATAAATACATATTTTTCAGAGAGAGAGGAAATTTCTAGCTGAATTAATAAAAAGTATATTAAAAGGCTAATCATTAAGGTTTAAATATTATTTTTACTATGATTAATTAAATAATATCAATAAATGTTTAAAATTTGTAACAATCACAATTGTTTATAAAATTAATTAATTACATCAGCAAAATAAACAATGAATGAATTTTTTATTACTAATAATTACAGCTGCGCTTATTGTTACTGAAAACTGTGTTCTTATTTCATTTTTATGAAAAGTATCAAGTATCAATTTTTGCTATACATAACTATGCAAACAGGGGCCTACGCGTTCGGAACGCCATCTATTGCATTTATTTTGAACTACGATACCCCTCCGGATCCTAAGAGAACAACTACCACATACACGAGAACATGAGAAGCCGAAACGAGGCAACGGAGCGCGGGCTGACTAGCGAGTCAGTCGTTCCTATAGCGAGAATTGGTATACATCTTATGCACTCAGAGTTGTCGAAATCAGTATGTCTTCTTTACCAATAAATTATCTTTTTATACCTTTGTAACCAAAGTGGTATTATTCAACAACCTGCTATCACAGTAATGGGCCTGTGATTAAATCAATATCATATGAGTACGAAAAAGCCCACATTGGTGACCCCGAAAATTTCGAATTTACGCACGTGGCTTGGCGTCGTTTTTCGAATACATTTGCATCCACTCTTATATGGAATCAATATGGAATGGAATTATACCAAGAGATTTTTTATGGAATGATGATGAGACACTGGCTTTCAAGTGGAATTAATTGTGGAATTGGAGTCAATTATGCTAGTTTGGAAATCCCGCCAGTGTTGACAGGAACGACGCCATGACGCTTTGTAACACACTCGCAAAGGTATGCATTTTTAATGTAACTGTTTTACTTGAAGTTCATGATTTGTACTGTTCAATTGCGCCTTGACACGTAAAATGACGCACCGTCGAGCCTCATGACGCCATGCAATAAGTTGTCATCATACGGATCGAAGGTATTTTTATTTATAGATCAAAACATTGTTACTGTTTGCCGTCCGTTTTCTGTTGATTTTAATCGAGCATTTGAGAGTTCACAACTTAAGTATCAACCCGTGTTAATTATGTGTATGGGTTTGTGAAGTTATGTTGGGTACGAATGCAAATAGTTTATAATGCTCCTTCTCACAACATGTGATAATGCTATATTTGTTTTTTTAATGAAAGTGAATGGACAATTTCCTTTCCTTTTTGTCAGGGAATAAATCGTGTGTTGTAACGGAGTGGAAGTAACAACCCCTTTTTTAAATATTGTCGCTTTTCAATTTACCTGCTAGTTTAGACAAAAAGACGCTAACGGGGATGCTCTGGTTCTTCCCTAGTAGCAAGATAACTGCAGACTGGCGCAAGCTGGGCGCCAGAAAAAGAATCTTTTTGCAGCCTGGCGCCCGGCTGGTTCCGCTTTGGCGTGCTGTTCTGGCACCAGAGTCTGGTATAGCAGATCCTGACCCACACTGCTCATGATATACACCAGGCAAAATTAAAATAACGTAAAATGGTACTAAATAGGTTTCTGTAATAGTTTTACACTATATTTCAGCCCTTTCTGGGAGAATATACTGCGGAGACATCACAATATTCCAGGCGACACACTGAAAGATTAAAATCATAACCTGTTGTCGTATAAGCTTGCATGCTTGCATGTTTGGTCATACTTGTGAATCGTTTAAATTTCCGATTGCTAGATTTTCAATTTAATTTTATATTCTACATTAATTACTAGTGTTTAAACTAAATACCAGAATCTGGTTCCTTCATTCACCAGATTCTGTTTTTGTCTGGTCTGATCTTTTCTCCCGCCAGTCTGGTCGACTAGGGGGAGCAGATGCTGAGCCAGACTCTGGCCTCTGTCATACAAGGCAGACGTTGCTACTAGGGTTGTTTTTTTTCTCGCTTTTCTCGTAAAATTTCCTTTACAAATACGGGAAGTCTTGCGTGAGGCACAAGTGGGTATTTCTTTCAACAATTTGCATATATTCCATGTCCTATAACATTCTACGCAATTGCAAAAAAAAAAAATCAATAACAAATTGATGCTATTGACATAAATATCATGCGTTCCTTGAGTGTACCTGTGCCGTTGTAAATGTTGGTGACACATGAAAGTTTTAAACCACAAACATGGAGTCCAATCGCGGAACAAAAATCGATCCCTATCGGCGAGACACATGCTTCCCCGTACCCCGGACAGGGAGAAACTTCGAAATTGCAGGACGACCCAAACGCCAATCCTAACGAGGAAATAAAAAACCTCAAACTCCAAAAGCAGGAGGTCACAAATAAACTAGAAAAAATGACTCTCCTTTTCGAACAAGCTTTTATAAAGCACACGGTAAACCAAAATGCGTACACTCATCACGAAAATGATAAGGAGACCGTAGATCCAAATACAAGCGTGTTTCAGACACAGGTAGAGGATCAAACCACGAACCTAAATAATTTTAATCCAACCGGTCTATACATAGATTTTTCCATAAATACGGCTCAAAATGCCCCTATGCGCGAGGTAAAATGCCTGCCATTCTGGAAACATGACCCAGAAGCGTGGTTCGCGATGATCGAAACGCAATTCCTTTGCCGCAATATAGTTAGCGACGAAGAAAAACTTTTTAACCTAATGAATAACATGGGAAGTGATGCAACGCGAGATGTAGCCAGCATGTTCAAAACTCTGGGTAGCGGCGAGAAATATGGTCAAATAAAAAAAGCCCTCTTAGACGAGTACTCGGAAACCGCGGAGCAAAAATTGAATAAATTGTTCAAGGATTCCAAAATGGGACCTAATTGACGAAAATGACGAAGCGCAACTCGTCGAACGCGCGGATAAAGTTTCCGAGATTATCAATAAGAACGCAAACCAAGTTAACGCGGCATCCGATATCTCAAAAAAAAAAAAAACGGAGCGCGCGACAGTAGCGGACATCACTGAGCTCCTAACACTAGCAGTCGACGCGATTGGCAAAGCCAACAGTGAACGTAAGGGCAGAAATCCGGGTGGTAAATGGCCGCGTGATAGGTCTCGTAGTAGAGAAAACAGAAATGCGCCACGTACTGGCTCCGAGAATGCGAAAGGAGACGTCATGTACGCGGGTTTGTGCTGGTATCATCACAAATTCAAGGAAACAGCATTCAGATGCTACGAGCCATGTAAAATGAAAGGTCAAATCAATTCCGAAATTAAAAACGCGAGCACGGAAAAGTCAGACAAGAGTGCGGGAAACTAGATAAACCTACCGGTTCGGAGACGGGCAGTAGGGTTAAAAATTCCGTACGTCTCCACGTAAAAGACAGGACCTCCGGGCAACTGTTCCTCATAGATACAGGCACAGAGGTATCGTAAATTCCAAAACCTGCTAACTATACCGGAAAATCTATGAGTTTGAAATTATACGCGGCTAATAACACGCAATAAATACATACGGTATCGCACGCCGAGAGTTGCAAGTCGGTCTACCAAACAAAATAACGTGGAATTTTATAGTAGCGGATGTACCTTACCCGATTTTAGGCGGCGACGCCTTGAGCTATTACCATCTATTACCGGATTTGAGACCGCGGAGACTCGTAGACGACGAAACCCGTGCTTACGCACAAGGTGTTTCCAAATTGGTCGAAGAGTTCCCGATTTTTCTAGTAGATCCGAACCACGAATATGCTCACATTTTTAACAATTTCCCACGTGTAATCGGCGTCGAGCAAACGGAAAAAATTAAGGACCGTGGTGTGTACCATTACATTAAAACATCGGGTCCATCACTGGCTCAGAGAGAACGGCGGCTAGCGCCCCAAAAATTAAAAGCCGCTAAAGGTCAATTTAAGGAAATGTACGAGCAGGGTATTTGCCGGCCCTCAAACAGCCCATGGGCTAGTCCCATACACATGACAATAAAAAAGAACGGTGAATGGAGAATCTGCGGTGATTACAGGAGACTTAATGCGGTCACCGTACCCGATCAATATCCAGTCCCAAACTTACACGATTTTCCAACGCTACTAAAAGGAAAAAAAATATTTTCTGCCTTTGATTTACAAAAAGCGTTTCACCAAATTCCCATCGCACCGGAGGATATCGCTAAAACGGTAGTCATCACGCCATTTGGCTTATATTAATTTCTCGTTATGAGTTTTGGGTTCAGGAACGAGGCACAATCTTTCCAAAGATATATAGATGGAGAGTTGAACGGTTTAGACTTCGTCTTTGTTTTTATTGATGATATTCTTATAGCATCCTCGTCAACCGAAGAGCATGAGATACATCTAAGAATAGTGTTAGACAGACTTGAGAAATTCCACTTGAAGCTGAATATCGAGAAATGCCAGATAGGCGTAACTGAACTCACCTTTCTAGGGCACCTTGTTAACGAGCAAGGGTTCAAACCAACGCCTGAAGAGATTAGCGCGATTAAAGAATTTCCGAAACCCGGAAACGTCGACGAAATGCGCAGGTTCTTGGGCATGGTGAACTTCTATCGGAGATGTTTACCTCACGCGGCAGATGCTCAAGGGCCCTTACACGCTTATCTAAGAAAGGCTAAGAAAAAAGATAAAACTCCGATCTTATGGGCGAAGGAAGTGGAAAAAGCATTCGATAAATGCAAAATCGACCTAGCGAATGTAACGTACATGTCTTTTCCGGACGAAAATGCGGAAATCCGCCTAGTCTCCGATGCCTCGAATACTGCAATGAAGGCCCCTCTCGAGCAATTTTTGAATGGGTGTTGGCAACCGCTGGCTTTTTTCTCCCGTAAATTCAATGTGGCTCAGAGAAATTACTCAACGTACGATCGGGAGTTAACGGCCATTCATTCGGCCATTAAACACTTCCACTATTATTTGGAAGGTCGAGAATTTAAAATCTTTACCGACCATAAACCCTTGCAGTACACCATGATCCAGGATTGCGAAAAATCCCCTAAGGTCCGTAAACGACAGCTCACTTTCATCGCCCAATATAACGCACAAATCTATCACATGTCTGGGAAAGACAATGTGGTCGCGGATACTCTGCCGCGAATAGACGCATTTTGTGCTCCAACGATGTTCGACTGGAGCGACCAGAGTTTAATCGCACAATCAGATGTACTAAGGGTACTCGCGAGGATTGACGCATTCAGGCTACCGACCCTCTTCGATGCGAGTCACATTTCGCAAGAACAAGCCAATGACGAAGAACTAAAGGCAATTATCACGGATTCCAATCACCCCCTCAAACTAAAGAAGTTGACGGTAGGCGAGAATCATATTCCATTCTATTGCGATATTCACGAACACACGATACGTCCGTACTTGCCTGCAGCTTTCCGTCAAGAGGTGCTTCACCTTTTCCACTCTGCGGCACACCCCAGCGCGAAAGTCACCAACAGGCTAATCCACCAACAGTACGTATGGCCCGACATGTGTAGAGACATTTCCAAATGGTGTAAGCAATGCACTAACTGCCAACAGGCTAAGGTGTCGCGGCACAATAAGTTCTTACCCACTTATTTCGTCGCGCCGGATGGCCGTTTCGATCATGTGCATATAGATATAGTAGGACCGTTATCGAAACAGCACGGATACAGGTACATTTTGACGATGATCGATAGGTATTCACGGTGGCCGGAGGCTGTCCCTCTGGAAGAAACATCGGCGTCGACGGTCGCACGGGCTTTCTACGACAATTGGGTATCGCGTTACGGTGCACCCATTTACCTAACTACAGACCAAGGATCACAGTTCGAATCGCAACTGTTTGGTGCCTTACTCGAACTAATTGGCTGCAAAAGAATCCGCACCACGGCTAAAGGCCTAAAGGCAGCACTAATGTGCCTAGCTAACGATCCGGATTGGCCACGCGTCCTCCCCACCGTGCTCCTCGGACTCCGTACACGTGTACGTTTAGATGTCAACGCTAGTCCAGCCGATTTCGTATTCGGCACAGCACTCAAAATTCCGGGCGCATTTTGCACTTTCAATTATTCCGAGCCCAATCAACATCATCTTCTAAAAGAATTTCAAGACTACATCAGTAAGGTAAAACCGATTCCGGTCGATCAGAAGAACGCGAGCAAATCTTTTGTTTTTAAGGACCTAGCGAAGTGTTCTCACGTTTTCTTAAGAATAAAAGCTGTTAAACCCCCGCTCCAAAGGCCATATACAGGGCCCCATAAGGTCATATCGCACCACGCGGACGGAAAAACCTTTGTGATCGATGTGAACGGATCGAAAAAAACGGTAAACCTTGAATTACTGAAACCTGCGCATTACACACCCTCGAACCTAGGGAATAACGTAGAACCGATCGTAGAACAATCGGGGGAAGCGGGCAGCGGGGGAAGTAGAGGTCGAGCGCGGTATCGAACCGGTTATCAATCAGGGACCTACCCATCCCGACATTGGAGTATACTCGTCAGAAGGAACTCCTTTTACAGAGGCACAGGTCTATGAGAGGCAAAAACGAGTTTCATTTGAGAAACCCCAGAACGAAATTATAAATTCTACTGAGGGCAACGTAAGCAAAACCGACGAAAACAAGTAAAGATAAAACTAGCGAACCTCAACGTACTAGGTTCATACCGAGCATCCTAAGGCGAACCAAACCTAAGTCGGTACAAGCAGTAGACATTACTTCAGAGATAGACTGCATTAAGGAGTTACCAAATGTTGTAAGGAAAGGTAGTGCTAATGTACGAAATAAAGTAACTTTCAACGATAAGTCCGACATTAGAGTAGTCAGTAGGTATATTAAACCTCATAGGGAATACCCACAAAAAACGACGAATCCGCTAAATCAGCTGCTTAAACAATGTTTAATATTACTGCAAAAATGTGCATATGGGAGTACAAACCTTCGATCCTTCTCCTATAAGTTAAGGTTTTCGAATAATATTAATACCATTATAAGAATGTATGTTTCGAAACGTCGAACACAGTTCCTCATGTAATGTAGAACATTGTGTAATCTTACTATAAAAGGTTAATAAGTTTTTCGAAACTCCACTTTCATTTTCTTACACTAGAGGAAGGAGGCAGCCAAAGTTTTCATTCTGAAACAGTATTTTATGAATCCAAAGATGTTTCGCAATCTAAGTATAGGTAGAAGTCCTAACTTGTAAACCCCTGTGTGTTTGTGTGTAAGCTTTTTAGAAGTTTTATTATGTATTGTTAGCTACACGTATCAATAGTCCGTAAGTAAGAATAAAGGAAATTAGGTTACACCCTAAATTATGAAGAAAATTCTATATCGTTATGTAAGAAAGCCTCCTAATAACTTCGTTTCAATTTTAAAGGCTGTGAACTCTTGATAATGGTAAGATCTTTGTAACCTTAAATCCGTAGGTTAACGCGTATAATAAGAAAAAAAATCTGCCCGCCTCGCGGGCACATTCTCATCGCGCGCGGCTCGCTTCGCTCGCAAGTTTGAGCGCGCCTATGGCGCGCAACTGTTGAATCTCGCGCTTCGCGCTCGATCATATATTTATCTCGCGCTTCGCGCTCGATTATGTATTCACCTGGCGCTACGCGCTCGGAAGTATTTACATCACGCTTTACGCTCGGTTCCTCTAGATTTTTAAACTTCGTGTTCGATTTCGATGAAAAGAAAAAGTTTATTTGCAAACATTATAAAATTATCGAAACCTCTACAAATGAAGTGATTGTTGAATTTGTTTTTATTTTTGACTGAAAATGAACTTTATTTACTTAAGGTTCTATCGAACTTAAGGAACACATTCTCATCCAGACACTCGCGCTTCGCGCTTGATTTTTGATTTGAAAATCATTTGAATCTTGCGTTCCACGCTCGGTTCTGTGCACCGTATGATAGAAACAAAAAAGTTTGAGTGCACTTACGGCGCGCTATTTGGTCGTCGCGCTTCGCGCTCCGAAATATACTGATCGCGCACTTTGTGCTTTGTGTTGTATGTTCGTCATATACAAATTACTAAATTTGTATTTGATTTCAAATGAAGAATAATGATATAATTTAGGCGACAAATTTAATTAGTTAAAATGTTATTTTAGCTTGTGCCGTTTTCCAAAAAAGTTAATCTTTTTCATTTTGAATATATTCTTACGACAAAAATTTATTACAAGTTTGTAAATCTTTTTTGAATGCACAATTTTTGTTCATTCATCTGTTTTCGTACCTTGCATTGTTTTTCCAAAAATTTGATTTTTTCACTGTCAATGTTATTTTCACGAATAAAACAAAAACTACGCATCCTATCGAAACATGATTAATAACAAATTTGTAGCCCTCCTTTGGATAAAAAATGTGATGTTTCTCATTTTTTTCGTAGCTTGGGTTATTCTTTTGAAAATTTAATTTTTCTATTTTCAATACAGTTTTTTACGAATAAAACAAAAACTACGCGTCATATCAAAAAGTGTACAGCAACAAATTTGTAGATCTTTTTCAGGTGCACAATTTTGGTTGATTCGTCTTTTATCGTATCTCACATAGGTTGACAGAAAAATTGAATTTTTGATTTTTTAATTATTTTTTTGTGCGATCAAAATTTGAATTTTTGATTTTTCGAAAAATTGAAAAAGTTTTTATGAAAATATTGTAGGGTGTTCAAAAAGAAACGTTTTTTTTCTGACTTTTTTTCATATCGTGCGTTTTTCGGGTTAAAATGTTCATTTTCGTTTATTTTATGGAATTTTGAAAATGCTACAACTCCGGTAGTTTTTTTTTTTTATTAAAAAAAGTCATTGAGATAAATTGTTCGAGTTCTTGAGTACTATAAATAGCCGTACATAGAATTTTTGAATTAAAAAAAAAATGGTCCCAACAATTTTCAAAATGCTCTAACTTTTTGAATTTTGATCCAAATTAACTGGTTAACGAACTGGTTCATTCTTTTTAGGCCCTAAAAAAGTGTGCCGAAGCACAATCCAATCTGATTATTTTTTCGAAAGTTATCGTGCCTACAGACTACAGACAGACTACAGACTACAGACAGACAGACACCTTCGTGAAAATCGTTTTTTCTGACCTTCTCATTACAATGAGAATGTAAAAATTATGTCACATATGTTACATGAGTAATCAAAATACCTCACATATAACCACTCTTCCCAAAAATCATTAAATGTAAAGTTACTCGTGACACAATAATGTATAACTCCTAATTTTCATTTGGGGGGGGGGGGGAGTGATGTAGGCTCTACCTACAGTGGGATATAGAGAGGCGAGAGTGGGGAGTGGGACGAGAAGCCGACACGAGGCAACGGAGCGCGGGCTGACTAGCGAGTCAGCACGATGGTCCGACTCCCATGTATTTTTTTCACCAGATATTTGTTGCGCCAACAGAGCCATCTTCAGTTGGTCTCCAGAAACGAAGAGCTCTGTGACGTAATGTAAAGCTTGAATTCTTAACCTCAAAGTTTGTGTACGTCGCTTTTTTTGCTAGGTACATTGTTTCATATTGTTTATACGATCATTATAATTTGTTTCTTTGAAAAAGTTCAAATAAAATTAAGAAAATTGACGCGTAAATATAGAATAGTTTTATAAATTGTGACATGTTTCCAGTTGAAAACATTTACGTAAATTCACAGTATTCATTCAACCAAGGTGTTTAGCGCTTCAACAAAAAAAAATCCAGGACTTTCCCAGGTTTTCCAGGACAAAAAATTAATGTTTCCAGGTACATTTCTTTACAGTAGAAAAATAATTTTCACGAAACATAGCAGAAATTGTAGGTCCAGTGGAACCAAAAAATGTGCCATATGCGCAATTTCTCATACGCTCCCAAAATCTGATTCTGTGTTCAAGAAACCGTTTTTTATGTGGCATTGGTGATTATTCATTTTACCATGATGATAAATCACAAAGCTAAAATCCAAAATATGTCAAAGTTGTAAATTTTCCCAACTTTAACAACAAATTGAAATTTGACTTAGTTATTGAATTTTGCGCTAATTTAAGTTTAACTTTCAATCAAGTAATTAAATTTTCAACAAAGCAGTTGAATTTTTAAGCAAATTGATAAATTTTCAACCCAAAAAGATGACTTTTTAACCAAATAATCGAATTTTAAATAAAAAAGATTAAACTTTAACCAAAAATGTTGCATTTTCAACGAAATAATTAAATTTGATAGAGACAGTTTACTTCTTAACAAAAAAAGTGAATTTTAAAACCAGAAGGAAGAACTTCTGGTCCAAATAGCAGAATTGCCAATAAAACAGTTTAATTTTTAAGCGAAAGGGATAAGTTTTCAACAAAATACTCGAGTTTTCAACAAAATAGTTAAATTTTTAACCAAATACTGGCATTTTCTACCTACAAAAATAAGTTTTGAAACAAAAAATATTATTTTTCAAACAAAAACAGTTGAATTTTCAACACAAATAGTTGAATTATTAACAAAAAGATGAATTCTCTACGAAAAAAATAGTTGACATTTCAACAAAACAAAAAACGAATTTTCAGCAAGATAGTTAAATTTTCAAACAAAATCAAAATAAAATATTCAACCAAATAGTTGAACTTTTGACCAAATTTTTTTATTCTCAAAGTGCAAAGATGAATTTTGAACCAAAACGATTTTAACTTTCAATGATAAAAATACAAATTTTCAAC
This sequence comes from Andricus quercusramuli, assembly GCA_932178445.1. NCBI lineage: Eukaryota > Metazoa > Arthropoda > Insecta > Hymenoptera > Cynipidae > Andricus > Andricus quercusramuli. The sequence goes on from CAKNXH010057679.1 coordinate 25,383, forward strand.
CCGAAAAACGAATTTTCTACAAAACGGTTGAATTTTTCAGTTTCAGTTGCATTTTCGACCCAAAACTATTAATTTACCACCAAAAAAGTTAATCTTCAACCAAATAGTTGCAGTTTAAAAAAAAAAAAATTTCAACTGAAAATATTAGTTTTCAACCAATAAAGACGAATCTAAAAAAGATCAAGTTTCCATAAAAAAAAATAGAAAAGTCACATTTTCAGGTAGAAAATTAATTCAGAATTAAAAAAAAAAATAGTTTTCCACAAAATAGTTACATTTTTCACCCAAGTAGTTGAATTTTCGATTTAAAAAAAATGAATTTTCAACCAAAAATGGGATAGTTCAATTTTCAATTTAAAAAATGAATTTTCAACCAAAAAAAAAAAAATGAATTTCCAACAAAAAAGATGAATTTTTAATCGAAATGATGAATTTTCAACAAGTGTTTTAGCCTTCACTCAAATAATCAATTTTCTGTTTTCTATAAAATTCTTGACTAAAAGTATAATCGGGAGGCAACAGCTGAAAAAGATAAAAAAAAAGGAAAATAAATTACTAACAAAAACATTATATCAGGGTAGCCTCAAACTTCATTTTTAAGATTCCCCAACTTTACTCTGACCACTTTTTCATTTTTAACATACAATCTTTTATACACGCAGTGAACAGTTTTAATTTAAAATAAAAAAATGTCTAATTTATTATTCTGGACAGCTATTTAAAGTGCCTCTTATATAAATTTCATAACTTTTGTGAGATTTTTTTCTAAATCTCTGACTTTCCCCGGCCAATGAAATTCCCTGATTTTTTCCTGATTCCCAGGTTTTCCCTGACGTACAGCCACACTATACAAATCTCAGAATAACTCAGTCAAATTTTAACGAAGTCTAATTAATAAAAACTCATTACTAGCGAAATTGAATTCTTTTTCAATATATTGACTGCAAAAAATTAGGACATTTTTGTATTTTTTCGTTCAGCAGAGAACAAGCTTGAAACCCCTATTTTTTATTTGAGGGAATAAAAATTCCAGGACCATCAGCAAAATTTAAAGAATGGTTCAATTTTGAAAAGGTTTTCAAAGCAGGTTTTTCCAGGTAGAAGAAATTTTAGATCTTCTCCAGGTTTTTAAGGATTTCCAGGACGGTAGACATCCTGAATTCAACTGTTCAGAACTATACGTGAATATGTTCACCTGGGTTATTATTTAAAATATTATTATATGAAAATACGTAGTTTGAAAAAATTATATCTTGGCATATATTTTCAGTGAGAAAATGAGTGTTATTTCAAATTAAATATTATCAAACGGTATTCTAAATTAATATTATTATTAAACCTTTTCGTTTTTCGACAATGCGTAAGAGTCGGGGTAAATACAGAGTTTTACATCTAGTGGTGCTAAAATTGCTTTTTATGTGAAAAATGTGAAAATTTGTAACAGTTCTTCCAATAGTTTTTCTTCTTTTACAATATTATCCAATTATTCATATTAAACTTATGACAGATTGTTTTCTTGTTTTTATTAACAAATCTTCATAAATTTAATATGAATAATTGAATAATATTGTAAGAGAAGGAAAAAAGTTCAAAGAACTATTTCAAATTTACGCGGGTAGGGTTGCGGGTCGAGAGAGGGGAATGTTTTCTCGAGTCCAACTGAAGATGGCTCTGTTGTCGCAACAAATATCTAGTCAAAAAAATACATGGGAATCGGACCACCCTGCGAGTCAGTCGTTCCTATTGAGTACGGGCGCGGAAACGGCCTGGCGCCACCTGTTGTCTAAAAGCGGCAATATTTTAGTGATGAATTCCACTTGTTTACATGTGATTGAAAATAAATAAAATTTTACTGAAAATAAGACTTTAACTATCGGATAACGAGAGTGTCTGCATAAAAACTGATAAAATCTCGATTTAGGGAAACAAAATTTTGCTCGAGTTTATTGAACGGTTTGATCGAAGTTGATTTTTGTATTTCTCTGTCTATGACAGATCTCCAATCGGATTACGAATATCACATAAAGTATGTCAGCACTCTTGCTTTTCGAAAAATGTATCATGACAAATTATTGTGTTAATTGGATAAGTAATATTATATATATGTACATATTTATACGACCAACTATTTTTGTAAAAGTAATGCTAGTTGTCAGATTTTGAGGTTAGAAAGTTCAATTATCCCAGAATATTTATGGAGTATATTTTATTTTAATTCAAATAACATCGAGTATTTTATTAGTTTTCTCGAATTTTAAATGAAACTTTTTTTTATCAATTCGCTATGTTATGTGAAAAAACTTTTTTCTTAGGTTTGTTGATTATGGCGATTATGGCAGAAGCGACAGAACGCAGTCAAAAAGCTAGGAAGGGCTATTCGAATGATTGTGTGGTAAACTGCTTTAACAGTTTTAAAAATACTGCTCCTGATGTGCATTTTTATGCTTTTCGAACGTATCACAGAAGAAAATTATCTCTGTTGGTCTATTGGAATATTTATTAACATCGGTTCATTAATTTTCAATTATTTAAACGAATAGAATTTGTTTAAATAATATTTTTTTCAAAATTTTTTAAAATAAAAAATTATTACCATTTTTTTGCTGGAATATTTATCAACATTGTTAATCAATTTTCAATTAACTAAACAAATTCCATTTGTTCAAAACCAATTCAGAAATATAACAAAATTATTGTTTCCAACAATCAGAAGTTTTAATGTAAATAACAGAAAAGAAAAACCAACAAATTTGCTGAAAAAAACATTGTTGAAACAAATTAATGGTTGTTGAAAATAAATAATAATTTTAAACCTCAACGATTGGGAAATATCCGGAAATAAATTCATGTCACATAACGATAAAACAGTAATATTTTTCATTGAAAAAACAAATTTTTGAGAAAAAAAATTATTTAAGCAAATGGAATGTGTTTAAACAATTAAAAATTAAGTAACCAGTCTTGATCAATATTCCACTAAAGAAGTAGTCATAATTATTATTTGGAAAAATCAAAATAAAATTTTTTTAAGAAATTTCATTTGTTCAAATAATTGAAAATTACGAAACCAATGTTAATGAACATTCAATTAGACCAATAGTAATAATTTTTAGAAAAAAAAACGAAATGTCGAAGAAAATGATATAAAATAAAATAAATTTGTTCAAATAATGGAAAATTTATCAACCAATGTTGATAAGTATTCCAAAGACAAATAGAAATAATTTTAAATAGAAAAAATCGAGAATAAAGTGCTCAAAAGGTCGATTTTATGAAAAATTAAAATTTTTGGTTTCAAGGTTAGTTTCCAGGCTCCCGTGGATAATTCTCAACAAGCCCCTATACTTTCCCGTAACATTATCCCAAAACCTGAAAAATTATTCCAAAAACTCAAAAAAGTAATTTTACCCATTCATTGTACATGGGAAACTTCAAAAATTTCATTTTTAATTTATTAATATTTTTAACATGAAGAAAAATGTTAGGAAATTTATGATTATAATTATAGATCTCCCTAATACTTCTCTTTATGTTATATATTGTTTACTCAATAACTTATTCAATTCACTTTCAACTCCTGCACCCTCACTACATGAATGACTGCTAAAATTTGTCCCTTATTGAGCGTTTCAGGGTGAAATTCGATTGAATGACTTATAGCTTGAAATCCTGTTTTCATTAAAATTTTCATCATCAATCCGCTTCTTGACATTCGACCGGTAATTTTTAGGGTTATGTTCATGCCGGCAACAACGTAACTAGAACGGGTTTAACTGGAATGAATATACAATTTTTTCACTAAATCTTTTTGCAAGAAAGTTCTCTACATTATTTTGCTTTGTTTTGAAAAACTTTACATACGTTTTAAAGGAATCATTTATGCATTTATTATATTTAAAAACAATTCATACGTGCTATCTTATGTAAATTTCAAATTTCTATCCCTAAGATATTTTAGGCTTTGGCCGCCGCGGGCGCTGCCTGTCATATCCGGTTAATATCAAGGTCACGTCCGTACTCAATAGCGGAAATTGGTATACATCTTATGTACACAGAGTTGTCGAAATCAGTATGTCTTCTTTGCCAATAAATTATCATTTTATACCTTTGTAACCAAAGTGGTATTATTCAACAACCTGCTATCACAGTAATGGGCCTGTGATTAAATTAATATTATATGAGTACGAAAAAGCCCACAGAGTATAGTGAATTGAAACATTTTGCTTCAAAATATTCTGCACTATTTTCTGAAATTTTATGATATCGTTTGAAATGTTTTGAAATCTTTTTCAAGTTTTTTTTTCAAAATGAATAATCATTTGAAATTTCCCCAAGAATCTTAAGAAAATTCTTTTTTTTTCAGAAATTCTAAACCATCTAACCTTTTGAAATTATTGAAATTTTTTCTGAATTTCATTTAAATTCTGCAAAATTCAAAAAATTGTTTAAAATGTTTCAGATTCTTCACTGATAATTTTATAAATCTTTTTAAGTATTCTCTTTACATTAATTTTTCACACTAAATCATTTTAATTTTTCTTAGAAACCTAATGATTTTTTTTTCTCTTCTTAGAACCTTACAAAATTTTAAAAATATCTTTATAAGTTTCAATTATTTCTGTATCGTTTCAAAACTTCTAAATATCTCTTAAAATTACTCAGATTTTTTTCTAAAATGATCTAACATGGCAAAATGCAAAGTTTTTCTTTATAATCTCTTACACTCTCTTTAAAAATTTTAGAAAAGAATTTGAATCTTCCAAACTTGACATTTTTCTTTGAAAATAAAACCGAAACCGTTTAGCATCTTCCCAGGAATCTTAAAAAAAAATCTTAAATCTTCCAAAATTATTAAAAAGCTTCTAATTTTTTTTTCGAATTCTTCGAAATAAGTTTTTGCCCATGATTTCATTTTTCTTATCTCTTTGAAAATGTAAAAAGTTTACGAATTATAGTTTGGTAGCAAAATCTATAATTATTTCCCAAAACTAAACAATTATTTACAGTTTAAATTTTCTCGTTCTTGACCACAATGTGTTCGATATTTTCGATACTATTTAGTAACATTGCTTTTTTTTCAACCCTGAGAAAGATTAAATCTACTTTGAACATTTGGTTCCGTTAACTGTGTTAAATGACCTAACCTCAACCTAACACGAGTGCGCAAGCGCATACGTGTTTTGTGAAACTTTCAAACGTTTCAGAAACTTTGGTCCCAGGAAACGTTTCATTGTATCATGAAACTTTCAATGTAACGTTTCATTGTATCATGAAACTTTAAATGTAACGTTTCATTGTATCATGAAACTTTCAATGTAACGTTTCATAGACTCACAACCCTAGCCTGCACCGGGCACGCAGGCAGAGCTGTGAAAGTACCATAACTTTTTCACCCGCTGAAATTAGGTATAGATGAAGGCGTGTAATGGCGGAATTCGGCGGGAAATAGTGATAAATTCAAGCGGGTGCAGGAATAGCGTAAAAGAATTCTCTATTGTAAAAAGACAATTTTTGTAATGTCTAAGTTTGTAAAGTCAAAACATTGTTGGATACTCGATCCTCACGGAAGGAATATGCTGTCTCCGGATGGGTATTATTTAGCGCTTAACAAGGAAAGTAAATCGGACATAAGTTGAATTCTAATTGTAGGTTAGGGTGAATTATTATATTTTTTGAAATAAAAGTACTTTTTACATTAAAAATAACTTTTGTTGACATTTTTCATAGAAGGAGATATAATGCACATATTATTTTTAATCATTTTTGAAACGAAGTGTGTAAACATCTGATTGTATGGACGCCAAATTTCGTCTATAGGTGAAACTAAATTATCCGGCTACGTATAACTTTACCTGAAGTGTTAACTCCAGCTATAATTAAAAATTTTCCGTAAAATGTAATTAATTAAATTGTGTAAAGCTTTTAATTTTATACTTTTGATAATACAGGTCGATTTCACTCTTTACAGCAGTTCAATCTAACTTTAAAACTTTTTTCACTTCTTTTGTATACTGCACACATATATTTCATTAATTAGATTAACTAAAATAATTGCCTTGATACGATGGCAGCAATTACAACTTTCTTCTTCTGCTCTTCCATTTCAATATTAATGACAAAATCACATAACCTCAAATTCACGCCTTCACAATTCACACTTGGCGTCAAACTTTCCTTGTGCCGTTCAGCGTAACAACACCTTCCACTGCACTTTCCTAAACTCCGCCCCCTTTTCTGGTTCGCACAGGGGTTCACACGGGTGGTCGTCTTGAACGTACCCCTAGATGGGAATGTTATGGTGCTTTCACACCTCTGCCTGCCTGCCTGCCCGGTGCAGGCAGGCAGCTGCCCGAGACCGATCCCACATCGGATTTTCCGGCTATGGAAAATCTCAAAATCGCGCGGGAATTTTAACTATTGTAAATTTTTTAAATGATGTAAACCAAATTTTTTATAGTTAAAATTGACAATTATGATAATGAGTTTCATTTTTCTCCTATAATGTAAAAATAAGAGATAAAATGTTCAGCCCTGAAGTGAGCATTTCAGAAATTGTCAAGTGTTTACAGAAAAGTCGTTTTGTCAGTCGTTGTGTTTTTTTATTCTTATCCGGTGTTGATGTTAGGGATGGGCGATACTGAGAAAAAGTATCGATTCCGAAGTATCGATACTTTGAAAAGTTCGATCTCGATCCAAGTACCGATCTGAATACAAAAGCATCGATACCAAAGAATGGATATCAAAATATCAACTTTTTTCGGTATAAATGTTTTCGATAATTGTCTCAACAATAATTTTACAGTTAAAGGTTTTCTTCTACTCTCTAAATTTGAATCAGCGATAAGTATACCACTAATTCAAATAAGCGTATATACTCTGGCAAATCAGCGAAATGCAGCTGCTAATTAGTGAAATGTCACGGATCACCAGCTAAATTTCGCTGCTTCAGCAGCGTATATACGCTGATTTGAATTAACGGTATACTTATCGCTGATTCAGATTTAGAAAGTAAACACTGCAGTTAAGATGTGATATATATCAACAGAAAAACGGCTGATTCATGTAAAAGTATAATCCCACTTTTTATTTAAATTGATATAATCTAGCTATTGGAAACGATGTTAGTAAATAATATAGTTAATTCTATACACAATAATGTATAGTATTCTTAAAACACGCGCATCTTTGGTTTTGTTCCCCTACGTAGTTCTTTAGTTATCTTGTTACATTATCTTGTTACTGCGAATACCACATTATTCAAGCGAAATTGCATCAGTTATGACAGTATGTCAACACAATATGTGACCGTCCACGAAGAAAGGGACCTAATGGGTCAAAGCTGAATTTTACAGGACGGGCGATTGTAGCAGAGCCTGCAAGCCAGCATTTAAGTAGTGGGGATGAGTCTACGAAAAGCACCCCCTCCACTTACCACTACACTTTTAGGCACAAGCTAGTGGATCTCACGGACACGTCGCGTACAGCTGTGTGGTAAGTGGTGGGGCTAGCTTTCGTAGGCCTCTCGTTCACTCTCCCCGTACGCTAGCATGCCTATGTTTGTAGTTTAATAACAAGAAAAGTAATTCACTTTAAAAATTTCTGATTACTGGAAATGAAAGAGTAACTCGGAAGCTATCGATTGGCGTAAGAAAATGGAAATCGATTTTTTCCGCATTAGGTCCCTTTCTTCGTGGACGGTCACATATGGTTAGTTCCAGGGGCGGCGCAGCCAGCATGGATGCCATGGAGAACTGCAGACATGTAAATTTCCAACCATGGAAATTTCATACATGGAAAACTGGACGGGAAGATGAAAAAAATAATTTACTTCTGCTTCAAAAATATATCTCTTGTCTGGGTTTACTAAGTACCTGACTTTTGATGAAGAATTTGAATTTCGTCCAAGTTTGCATGGGTCGTTAGAAAATTTTGATGTGTAGTCTTGAATTTATTGTTCTCGAGTTGTCACTCAACAGGGGGTGCACACCGAGTCCGTCAGTCTGGTCACGGGATTTCCCCCTATGGTTAATGTTATTTCCACTTATTTCGGTTACTTTGAAAATATACCTGGGTCAGGAACAGAGACAATTAGGTCAGAGTCCTCAGTTTCAGATTGCATTTTGCACTGCGACAACGTCTCTTTTAAAATCAAAATGGTAAGCGTAAACGGAGTGATTGTCAGACACGAATGTGAGCAAAAGAGAAGAAGTTGAAGGAGGAAGAAGTGATTGAAAAAAGGCGGCTTTTAGACAATTTTTGTGTGTGTAAGAAAGATGATAGCTTTAGCTCTTGTTATGATGAAAGAGAATAAAAATTGTGATTTCGAAAATGGGAGTGAAAACAACTTCTAAAAAGAAACAAAAAAACATCTCCGGGACCTTACTTAATTACGTACCCTCGGGGGGCGGGGGCCCCTCGCGCCATCTTGTTACGCTGTGTTCCGGCAGGGGGGAGCGGGTCCTTCACTCATGTACGTAATTTTTGCAAATTCGCAAAAACTTTCTCGGAAGATTATCTTTTTTGTTATAAATATTATTATTTGGTTGAAAAATTAACAATTTTCTTAAAAAACATTATTTTTTTGCAAATTCAACTTCTTTCGTATAATATTAACCTTTTGTTTAAAATTCATATTTTGTTGCTGATAAGTCAACTGAAATATTTTTTGGATGAAAAATATTTTTTCTGAAAATTTGTCTTTTTGATTTGAAAGTTCATCCTTTTTTAGTAGAAATATTACATCTTTCTTGAACAAAAATGCAATTGTTTTGTTAGAGATTCAACTATTTCCTAGACTTTTTGTTTATAATTTGTATTTTTCTGTATAAAAGTAGATCAAAATCCTTTTGAATGAAAATTCAACTCTTTTTTTGAAAATTTGTCTTTTTGATTTTAAAATTCACCTGCTATAGTAGAATTTTCATTTTTCTTGGACAAAAATGCAACTGTTTGGTTGAAAATTTAATAATCTTGTTAAAAAGTCATACTTTTTGGTTAAAAATTCGACTATATTTAGCAGAAAATCAACTTATAGTTTACAATTCTTATTTTGGTGTTGGAAAGTGAACTGGAATCTTCTTTGGATGGAAATTTAACTATTTTTCTGACATTTTTCTTTGACTTCATCTGTTTTAAAAGAAATATCTCATTTTTCTTGCATAACAAATGCAACTGTTCGGTTGAAAACTCAACTCTTTTTTGAAAATTTGTCTCTCTGATTTCAAAATTCATCTGCTTTAGCAGAAATTACATCTTTCTCGGATAAAAATGCAACTATTTGTTTTAAAGTTCAACAATTTTGTTGAAAAGTTATACTTTTTGGTTGAAAATTCTGTTGTTTTGTTGACAAATGAACTATTTTGTGGAAAATTTACTTTTTGGTTAAATTTGATATTTTGGTGTTGAAAAGAGAACTGAAATCTTTTCTGGATGAAAATTCAACTTTAAAACAATTTTTTTTTAAAATTAAAAATTCATCTGTTTTAGTACAAGTTTCATGTTTCTTGGATAAAAATTGAACTATTTGGTAGATAATTCACCTATTTCGTTAAAAATTCATCTATTTTGGTTGGAAAAATTCGTCTCTTTGGACGAAAAATTCAAATTTGTTCGTAGAAACTTATGTTTTGTTAAAAAATTCATATTCTGATCTTGAAAAGTCAACTGGAGTCTTTACTGTATAAAAATTCAATCTATTTTTTAAAAATTGTTTTCTTTTTAAATAGAAACTCATCTGTTTTAAGAGAAGTTCCATCTTTTTTGGATAAAAATGCAACTATTGGGTAGAGAATTGTACAATAGGGTGGTCCAAATTTATACCTGTAAAAATTCGACTTTCGATTTTTGGTGATAAAACCCCCCCACTTTGTTCGTTTTCCGGAAAGAGAAATTCCGTAATTTTTTTTTTTTTTTTTATTCAACGTTAACCCGTGCCCCCGGGCTTTTGAAATTAACATGAGTTTTAAATGGGAAAAGCTGGATTTTCAAAAAAATGGAAAAAAGAAGTACTTGTTATTCATTTTTTGTCAATTAAAGTATTGTCACCTCTTAAGGAGTATTCAAGGAATAATTTCCACCCAATAGCTTTGAATTTTTACACAATAGAAACCCTTTAATTGTGCCCGGAAAAGGCACCAAAAAATGCAAAATAGCAGTTTTCTATCAAATTCATGCTAAAGACGGTATTTTTGAAAAAATTTTCAACATGCATTATTTTTAATCGATAAGTGACGAGTTTTAAAGTATATTTTAAATAATTTGAAATTGTTTAAACAATTAGTATTTGTTTAAACAATTTTTTTCCCCCTGTAAATCGTGAAAAGTTATTATCTTTCGGAATAAATCGTACAAAGTTGATGAATGTCAAGAGTAGTAGTTCTTGTTTAACTTATTTGATAATTATTTAAACAATTTTCATTTGTTCAAACAATTTTTCCTCCCTAAAATCGTAAAAAGTTATTATTTGCTGAAAATAATAACACAATTAAGAATGTTGAAAGCAATACATTTTTCAAGGATGTTTGGTAATTATTTAAACAATTTTGATTTGTTTAAACAATTTTTTCCCCCTGTGAAGCGTGAAAAATTATTGCTTCCTAGAATTAATGATACATTTAAAGGAATTTAAGAGTAATATTTTTTTCTATAGAATATTCAAAAATTTTTTAAATAATTTTTATTTGTTTAAACAATTTTTGTTCGTTTGAAAATTTTTTTCTCTGCCAATCGAGAAAATTTATTCTTTTCAGCAATGAATGACACAATTAACGAATTTTAAGAATAACATCGTTTTGCTTAAGATATTTTAAATTATTTAAACAATTAATGATCATTAATAATCATTAAGATAAACCATTTTTGCAGTCTGTTATGAGTAGTTATTATTTCAGATCATATTCGTTGAAAATCTGAAAAAATAACTACTCATAAAAGACTGCAAAAATGGTCTATATTAATGATTATTAATGATTATAAATTGTTTAAATAAATTCAAAATATCTTAAGCAAAAAAACATTGTTCTTAAAATTCGTTAATTGTGTCATTAATTGCAGAAAGGAATAAATTTTCTCGATTTGCAGAGAAAAAATTTTTTGAACAAACAAAAATTGTTTAAACAAATATAAATTATTTTTAAAATTGCTGAATATTCCATAGAAAAAAATATTACTCTTGAATTCCTTTAATTGTGTCATTAATTCCAGAAAGTAATAATTTTTCACGCTTTACAGGGGGAAAAATTGTTTAAACAAATCAAAATTATTTAAATAATTACCAGACATCCTTCAAAAATGTATTGCTTTCAACATTCTTCAATTGTGTCATTATTTTCAGCAAATTTTAACTTTTTACGATTTTAGGGAGAAAAAATTGTTTAAACAAATGAAAATTGTTTAAATAATTACCAAATAAGTTAAACAAGAACTACAACTCTTGACATTCATCAACTTCGTACGATTTATTCCGAAAGATAATAACTTTTCATGATTTACAGGGGAAAAAAATTGTTTAAACAATTTACAATTATTTAAAATATACATTAAAACTCGTCACTTATCGATTAAAAATAATTCATGTTGAAAATTTTTCCAAAAATACCGTCTTTAGCATGAATTTGATAGAAAACTGCTATTTTGCATTTTTTGGGGCCTTTTCCGGGCACAATTAAAGGGTTTCTATTGTGTAAAAATTAAAAGCTATTGGGTGGAAATTATTCATTGAATACTCCTTAAGAGGTGACAATACTTTAATTGACAAAAAATGAATAACAAGTACTTCTTTTTTCCATTTTTTTGAAAATCGAGCTTTTCCCATTTAAAACCCCATGTTAATTTCAAAAGCCCGGGGGCATGGGTTAACGTTGAGTAAAAAAAAAAAATAAAAAATTACGGAATTTCTTTTTCCGGAAAACGAACAAAATGGGGGGGGGGGGGGGTATCACCAAAAATCGAAAGTCGAATTTTTGGACCACCCTATTGTATAATCTTGTTAAGAAGTTATCCTTTTTGGATAACAATTCGTCTTTTTGGATTGAAAATTCAATTTTTTTTTCGTAGAAACTTATTTCTTGGTAAAAATTCATATTTTGATTGTGAAAAGTCAACTAAATTCTTTCACCCGCTTTGGTAGAAATATATTTTCTTTAAATGAAAATGCATCTTTTTGGTTAAAAATTATTCTTCCTTGCTTGAGTGTTCAACTATTTTATTTGAAAGATATGGTTCAATCACTTGATTAAGAAATCAGTTTTTTGAAGAGTTATACTTTTAGTTAAATACATTAATTGAAATAAAATTATGAACGCATTTATCTGCAGGAATGATGCACAAAGAAGAACCTTCTCGTTAAAATAAACAAAAACTAAAGAAAATTTTTTCGCGGGGGGGGGGGGGCCCCCCTGACAAACTCCAGACATGCAAAATATTGGCTGCGCCGGCCCTGGTTAGTTCCGTAAACGTAACGTAAAGAATATATGCGTAAATTATTATTTGATTCGCTATTTGCTACACAATGGAAAGTCAAACTCGATTAACCTATCAACGCACGACTTCCCCCAATGACAGTTTCTATTGGATGAAGAAAGATCGAAGCTGGCAGTAACCAGCAAGCACACTGTAAAAAATGAACTCGAAATTTCACATATTCTGTCGTGGTAAAATTTCACTGATGCATAAAATATACCGCGGCAGCGCATGCAATTTCACATCAGTTGGTGAAAATTACATTGTCGGTCGCCGGAAATAAAAGGACCCTGCACAAGCGTGGTAATTTTCCGCCGACTGTCGTTGTAATCTTACGAACTAAAGTAGCAGGTTTCCACGGTACCAAGCGGAATATTACTATGAGTCGGTAATTTTACGTTTGGAATTATGTGATTTTAAATTTTCAAGCGTTTTAATGTGTTGCAATCTCGTTGTAATGTGTTGCAATTGTTCAATAAAATTTATTATATATTCATATATAGTCTTTCGGATTTCGCGATTCATAATTATTAATGATTATTTATTCGTCTTTTGAGGTTGAAGAGTATTGAAAGGTAAGTGAATTTGAATACACTTATAAGTGGGAAAAGATGGAAACGTGTCGGCGTGCTTATACAGAAACATAACCCTAATTCATTGTATTTGGAGTTATCTACAGATTATTCCAAATAGAATAAATGTAGGTTACTGCCAAAATTAGATACATCAAAAAATGTGCATAGAGCAATTAAAGACTTAAACATTATTCTCCTTTAGCTCCAAAGCACGCAAGACAGTGCAACGTCGTAGCCTGGAATCCAGTCGATCCGAATCACAATCAGATGCCATAAAACCAATCGCAGAAGCTGGTGTATCTGAAAGGACGCATTCTCTCGCGTAGTTCGATAACGCATTTGTTATGAGTTATAAGTTTCACCTGCAACCTTTTTAAACGTTTTGATTCATGTATCTATCGTCTTAATACAAATAAATAAGAACAAATTGAAATTTAATGTCTAATTTATTTTATTCTTCGAAATACAAATTTTCCGCATCTGAATTTTACTACTGAATATTACTGAATATTACGTATTATTTTGTGAATTTAGCAGCTCGCTGTAGGTAAAAATCCATTAGCAGCTTCGAAATTTTACCACTAGCTGGGAATGTTACGATCGACATTTTAAAATTCCCAGTAGAGTGGGATTTTACCATTCGTGGCGGAAAGTTACCACGTTCGTGCAGGGTCATTTTTATTTCCGCCGCCTGGCGATGTGAAATTTCGTTGATTTTTTTTACAGTGGCAGCAGAAATAAAAGAATCGAAGTGGTCGATACCAATGTAAAAAGTATCGATTACTCGATACATCGATCTTCTAAGTATCGGTATCGAGAATCGAAGTATCGCATCGGTATCGCCCATCCCTAGTTGATGTCCTGTGTCGCGGAATCAAAGACAATATATTTCTGTAAGTAAAATAAATAAATGTATTTTATTTATTTATATTTTATTTTTTTTGTGGTATATGATAAATAATTTTCATTAAGGCCTATTCCGCTTTTTTGGCGTTAAAAAATTTTTTTATTACAAAAAAATTTGTGCTGACATGTTTAAACCTGAATTCAGGTCCTTTTCAAGGCATAGTCTAGAAGGAAAAATACATGTGTCAAAAAAATTTATGTCGGTGTTTACCTAATTAAAGTAAGAAAAGAAAAACTACTGAAGATTATGTTGAGTATTTGATTATCCTTAACATTTTTTTGAAAAATAATTTAGCTCTCTCGTAAAATTGTTAAAATTTAAAAAAAAAATAAAAAGTTGTAAAAAACGTATCATTTACGGTATAACCTTAAAAATCCCATCTGAAACACAAATTATTTATGAACGAGTTAGAATATTGATCTAAAATGTTGTTTTAAGTAATTAAGTAACAGTTTTATAAACTTACAGGAAAAGTTCCTTGAGACTATATAATTATTAAACTACATTTTGCACAAAAATTGCGGTTGACGCGCTTCAGTCAATTCAAAAACTCATGACAGTTATAACGATACTAATAGTTTATTTAGAGGTTAAGTTATGCATGGTTATATATATGTGACTAAGAAAGACCGCGTGAAATTCAAATTAAGTTATGTTTCTATTTTTATTTTGGAATGTGAATATTGGAAATAAGTGAATTATAAATATTGCTAAGACCTTGGATGTCTGTTCTAAAATTAACTGTATTATTGTCACGTTGAATATGTATCATTTCTAAAAGATTGCGTTTGTCTTCATTTGGTTCAAATTCAAGAATTAAAACATTATTAACATCAAAATCGAAAGTATGTGAGTATTCATAAGCGTGTTTTGCTAAAGCTTTATTTTGCAGATTATTATCAATCGATCTTTCATGTTCTCTATTTCTTAGATATAATGGTCTACTAGTTCGACCGATATAGTTTTTTTTTGCAATTTTCACAGGTATGTCTGTAAACACAGTTGCATTTTTTTCCTCTTTCTATTTTATTTTTAGTACTTCGAAATAATATTTCATTGAATTTTTATTCAACTGAAAAAACGAATTGGATGTTACATTTTTTGAAAATTCTAAAAAGACATTCGTCATAACCTGCAATATGGTAAAACTATTAATTTTTTCCTTTCTGAGTTTAATTTTAAATTGTTATCAAATTGTATATTTTGGTTAGTCTTTTTGATTTTCTCATAACGTTCAGCGATTTTAATTTTTAACAATTCCAGTGGATAGCCATTTTTTAAAAGAGTACTTTGTATTAAATCAAGGTTTTCCTTATGGTATTTTGCATCAGCTAATTTAACAGCTCCGTCAACTAATCCATATATTACTCCGATTTTATGATAAATAGGATGACATGAATCATAGTTCAAAAACCGACCTGACCAAATTGATTTGCGGAACCAATTTGTTACAATTTTGTTGTTTTCTATTGTGAGACTTGAATCAAGAAAGTTAATTCTTTCATCTTTTGCCAATTCTATGGTAAATTTTAATTTGTGATCTGCTTGGTTAAATCTTTGTAAAATATTGTTAATTTTGTCTTTCGGAATACATAAAAGAGTGTCGTCGATGTATCTAAAATAAAATATAATAGGATATTTAACTGATTTTAAGATTTTTTGTTCAATATTTTCCATAACTAAGTTAGCTAGAGCTGCTGATATGGGTGATCCCATTGGTAGGCCGTAAATTTTTTGATAATATTTATCATTGAATTGGCAATAAGATGATTCTAGACACATTTTTAAAGCTTTATCAAAATCTTTTTTATTAAGAAAAGTGTATGGTTCAAGATCTTTCCATCTTTTCATAACTGTACTTCTAATTAAATTCCAAGAAATGTTAGTGTACATAGAAACAATATCAAGCGATACGACGGTAAAATCATTAGGAATAAAAATTTTGTCTATTTTGTTTTTAAAATTCCAACTATCTTTTATGTGGTTATTATTATGTACAACAATTTTTTGTAAAGATTTTGATAAAACTTTTGACAGATTATACAAAGGCGAACCTGGGAAAGATGTAATTGGTCTGAGCGGAAAATTGTCTTTATGAAGTTTTGGTAGTCCATAAAAACGTGGAGCTGTACCATTAGTACAATTAAGATAGTTTTAAGTGTTATCATTTATTACTTTATTGTTTTTGAAACTAGTTAAAAGTTCTCTTAATTTATTTTGAAATTTATTTGTAGGATCTGTTTTAAGTGTCTTGTACGTTGATTGATCATTTAATAATTGTAAAGCTTAATTGTTGTAGTAAATATTGTTGCAGTAAATATTTTGTTAGAGGTGAAATTTTAAATTCGTATAGGAACCGTCAATTTACAGCAACCTAACTTGCAAAATGCATCATAATATATTTTTTCTTTTTTTTTCAGATCGCAAACATGGATTACTCATTCAAAGGCGTAAAATATTTAATATTTGTCCCATTTCCCTAACTTACTCATTCGAGCACTGAAAAAATATTTCCGTACATTATCCATTCTATTCCATTAATTTTGCACAACGTTACACAATTATATCGTACAACGCCGAGAGTCAATTGTCATAAGTTCTAAACAAAATTTCGGAAAATCGTCACATATACAATGTAGCAGTTCCAAAGGTTATGTTGCTGTAAATTGACGTTTCCTATACGAATTTGAAATTTCACCTCTAAAAAAATATTTACGTTGTACAAGAGCATAAAAACTTATTTATTTTACTTACAGAAATATATTTTCTTTGATTCCGCGACACAGGACATCAACACCGGATAAGAATAAAAAAACATAACGTCACAACGACTGACAAAACGACTTTTCTGTAAACACTTGACAATTTCTGAAATGCTCACTTCAGGGCTGAACATTTTATCTCTCATTTTTACATTATAGGAGAAAAATGAAACTCATTATCATAATTGTCAATTTTAACTATAAAAAACTTGGTTTATATCATTTAAAAATTTTGCAATATTTAAAATTCCCGCGCGATTTTGAGATTTTCCATAGCCGGAAAATCCTATGTGTGAACGGTCTCGGACAGCTGCCTGCCTGCACCGGGCAGGCAGGCAGAGGTGTGAAAGCACCATTAGGGTCAACTAGAGATCCTCAAGGGAGAGTTGAGACGCGGGGGACTCAAATTCTGATTGGTGCCGCTGTACCGGAACCCGCTATTCTAAAAATGGCACGATTTTCAAATAGAGTGTTCATTCCACAACAGATTTAATACAAAATAAAGAGAATACTGTTGAATTAAACATTGAAAATAAACAAAATGTTATTAAATAGCACTTTCAGACATATATATTATACAAGTTCCCATACATAATATTTCTTAAATAAATACATTTTGTAGGTTAGAAGCAAAGCTTCGGTTCGATAAGGTTATACATACAAAGAAAGTAAAAATAAATTGTATAAAAGGATGAAGATTTGTTCCATTTCATAAAAGCAGTGTTAATTAATTTTCTTTTCCTCACTGGTGAACTCTGAAATAATGTTGGAATTGCATCTTTCATGATCTGTAACTTGCTTTCCAATCTGCTCGATTGATATTCTGAATCCACAATTCTCGAAGTTTGGGACCTCGCGGAATTTGTTTCTAGAAAAACCCGTTTTTAGATGAATTATTGCAGTATAAAATACAGCAATTTACCATTTTTCAAAACACTTATATCTCACAAAAATATTGTCAATATTTTTCGTTGGAACGTAGGTTATACGGTTATACACAACCTCACACAACGTTCGCTCGCGTGCTGTCACGTACTGTGCTACGCGTCATTTTTTAAACTTTTCGCGCCACAGTGAAATATCAAGTTCCGGTACAGCGGCGAGCATTGGAGGGGGAAACGTGTCTCTCCCTAGAGGATCTCTATACAGAGGGTCCAGAGACAGTGTGGCAACCTAGCCGGAAGCCGCCATTTTACGGTCTGGTTTGCTGAGGTCAGCGCGATTTTTAAAATTACACAAACGCAGATCCTGTAAAATGAAATCAATAAAACTATACATTTATTGAAGTAAATAAATTTACAAGCTGTTAACCCATACATCCAGGGGACAGTTAATTGATTGAAATAAATAAATAGAACAAGAAGCTATTAACCCACACACCCGGGGAAAGCTGATTTATTTAAATTAATAAATAAAACATAACCCTCAACTCTTACATACCTGGCGGTATTTTAATTTATTTTGAAAAATTAAAATAATAAACCCACACGCCCACGTGGATCTTTGCTTTATTTTAATAAATTTAAAAATAAAAAAAAGAACAAATCTACATCATTTTTTATTTTATGAAATAAATAAAAAACCAAAAACTTTAATCCCGATACCCGAGAGTAACTTCACTTCAATATATTAGAAAATTAAAATAAGAAACCCACGCACTTTGTGTATCATATTTTATTTTATGAAATTATTAAAAAAGAAATATGATTTTTTTTTAATATAAATCTGCGAATTGAAATGGATGATTTGCTCAGTGGAGATACAGTTTTTATTATTTTACAAATATTTTTTGTACACGGAAAAAATTAGTTGTTGAAATTTTGAATGACTGAGTCAACCACTCTAGGATAGGGTTAAACGTATGTCATAAATTGGAAGAATCGTCTTACAAACCTTGATTGATAAATGTTTAAAAAGTAGAAAGAGTTGTCGAAAGTACAAAATAATTTCAATGAAAATGTGAAGACCAGAGGAATAGAGTTCTTGAAACACTGATACACTAATGCTTCGAAGCCAGTCAATGAAACTTTCGATGACTCCTAACGAGTTCTTAGAAAACAGTATAGCCAAGTTAAAAAAATATATATTTCGTGGTTATATTTACTATATTGTTATTCACATAGAGTCACGCTCAAGTTATATTTATTTTTACAGATACACACGAACCTATGAAAAATCGAAAGAAATTTTGCGGCGGGATTCGAACTACGTAACACCTATCGAACGAAACTTATCCCTAACCACTAGACCCCACGGCTAACTTAACACATTGAATATTTTGCACAAATGCCAGTGAAAAGTCAAATTTAAATCCGTGCTCATTTGTTCATTGCCGGTGACCGCGACTCCATTCAGACTGATACATATACCACTTTACCTGAGCATCCAATGTGACTGTACATTGTGAATATATAGATATGTAGAAGACAGTTAACGAATTCTTCGACAACGTATAAATCAGTTATTCGTTTATGTGCTAGAGGTATTGTATTCCAAATCGTTTGGAATCTGGAGGACTTTTTATGAACAATTGAATGTTTGCCTTGAACCTTGTCAAAATCTGCTGAATAAAAATTCGAAAACTGATGTTCCTAGATTGTCTTCCAATAATTCGATGACTTTTTTCACTTTTTCGATGAAGTCTGCGGTTCTTTAATCAAAATTATACGAGATTCTAAAAAAAAGTGGCCTATCCTAGAATGGTTGACTAGTCAAGTGAAGTTTCGACAACTTATTTTTTCCGTGTAGCGGGTAAACAATTAAGAACAAAGCTGGAATATGTTTAATCAATATTTCACAGTATAAACTTGTATAAAAACGTTTTATAAAGAATGATTACTTATAAAAATATCTTTTCCAGTTATGTATGGTAAATTAAAAAAAATCGTTAAATAGTTGATGACAATGATTCACAACTCACAGACCAACTTAAGAATGTTTTCTTCAACTACTTGTATATTTAACCATAAAAAAATTATTAATAAATATTCACCTGGCGATTCTGTACATCTTAACTGCATAAAATGCTTAAAAAACAATCATGATATATACAGTTTACATCAATGTATACTGCACACTACGCGCCTCCGCTACCAAGGTATACTACATATATCTATATATGTGGCGGAAGTTGACTTAAAATGGCGGAGCCAATCAGTAAAAATGACACTAGGTTGCCACACTGTCTCTGGACCCTCTGTAGATCTCTAGGGTCGACATGTAATGCCCGGAGATTGATTCGCGCGCGAAATTCAAAAGTGGAATTCGACCATCGAAGCACGTCGAACTTCGCTGCCGAAAGGAGTCAGAGTCCTTGTTGTAAGGAACTAGAGTTCGCCTCGCGTTGTGCTGAAAGTCTTATTAAAAATGAGTATAATTTATTTTAAAAATAAAAAGAGGAAAACACCAAATTTTCAGTATGCAAAATAAAGATGAAGTTTTTATTCGGAGACTCGACGTTTGCAATCAGAGAACAACCGTACGGTTCTAAGCTCGGAGATCGAGTGATGATCACAAGCGTCCAGGGATGGGCGATTCTGGATCGATTCTTCGAAGATCGATCTTTTTCACTCAAAAGATTGATCTTTTGAATCGATTCTTTGCGATTCGATTTTTGATTGGATCGATTCTTTATCCCTAGAATCGAAGAAGCGATTCTTTCATTTTTATTTATCTGTCCGTCCTATAGTTTCGTGACCACGGCGTACATTTTTATCTTTATTGCTCCTATAATTTTTTCTTTTGTGCCCCAGACTGCATCTCAATCTAAGCGCAAACGCAGCCTGCGCTCAAAGTGTTTCTTATCAAAGTTTCGAAATGGAATAGATCTCTTTTTCTATCCTTTATTGTTAGAAAGGGAGTCCGAAACTTTTTATGACATCAAAGTTGCATTTGTAGGGAGCCGTCTAATTGGTTGACTTTTTTTACTTGCGCGTGGCGAGACCATAGTTTGCTCGACCATGCCGGACTAGTATATTTGAGTATATTTTAGTAGACAATAGAACAATAGAAAATTATTTCCAATATAAATGAACAAACATTTAAGCATTTTTCCTGTTTTACAAAGTTTTTTGGTGAAAAAAGGAATGAACAGTGTCTGATGTTCGATGTGTAATCAATTTATTTGAAATTGAATAAATGTAATGATTTATAGGTAAATTTAAACTATTTAGGAAATTTTTACATCGATCTTAAAAGATCGGTTCTTCTGATTCGATTTTTTTGCTGAATCGATCTTAATAAATTCGATCCTGGATCGATTCACGAATCGATCTTTTCGAGAGAATCGCCCATCCCTACAAGCGTCTACACCCCGACTGCAACTTTTGCGCTCGGCTCTCGTCTTGTGCGCGCGCACCGCCCACCTACCCGCGGGAAATTTTGAAGTCAATGTTTCAAATTTCTTTATGTTTCTAAGTATGGAGCCTGAAATTTTTTGGCTGTAAGGGTATGAAAAAAAAGCTAATTTGCCATTCTTTGTCACAATGAAATTTATTACTAAAATAAATAAAATGAATATTAAATTTTAACTAACGTTCATGAAAATTACTTCATACCAATTTGTATTAAATTTAATACAAATGTATTGAAGTCATTTGCATACACGGGAGTTGAAATTTAATGTACATTACAATATGAATAGCTGTAACCTTTATATTAAATGTAATATAGAGGTCGGTATAGCAGCATGCTTAGAAATTCAAAATGCATTTATTTATTCAAATCTGGTCAAATATTCGCAATTGAAGTAATAATCTAGAATTCGTCGATTGAATTGTTTTTTATGAATAAAGTGCAACGTAGGGGTGAGTGGGGTATGATTTCAGGCTTTGAATGAAATGTCCTTTAAACTATAATTGAAATGTGATTCTGATTTCTGTATTATTTGGTGAGAAGCTTTCATTATCATGTGTCATATGTCATTACTTAAATCTGTTTTTTAACAACGTCATTATTGGATATTTAATTAATTCGTTGGTCTTGCATTTAGGTCAGCATACCCCATAACATGGGGCATGGTGTCCATCATATTAGTCCCAGTTTATTTCATGAATATGAACGTTGTAGAATAAAAAGCGTAGAATATAATTATTCTTGAAAGTATAATGTACCGAAAAAAAATTACTCGAGACATGGTCAACACTAAATAAATGTTTTCTTATCAATCAAAGTAATGTAAGTCGCAAACCCAAGTTATAACCTCTTAGCTCTTACTCCTTGACGATTCTATTCACCGTGTAAAGATCTGCATTTGCCTTTAACAGATTTCTTTTTTTACTGAAAGGTACCAAAGGCGAGAAAATTCAAAACAGGCATTGATCAATGTATGTATGTATGTATGTATGTATACCATTAAGCCATTTCCCTTTCGGGGTAGGCGTAATAATATTCGAAATCCTATTTATTGAGTTATTGTTCAACCCATTTAAGTAGCACCCTAATAAATTAAGAGATTTGCTTCAAGTGTGTTTGAAATGGGAATTCATAAGCAGGAATGGAAAAAACTTTATAACAATACATTTTAATCATTTTAGGTTATAACCTCAAAGTTTACATGCTGGTCTCTTTCCAAGGAATAAAACATGAAATTGAGCGGTTAAGTAAAGAGAATCCTTTCACGTATATTTTAACATAAAATTATAATTAGGAATGTAAATACATTTATAACCTGTATAATGACAATTTTTATATTTGTAGGTTACAATCACGAATTTGACATGCTAGTCTATTTCAAAGTAATTAAACTTGAACTTGGTACTTACCGTATTATTATTAAATATAAATTCAAATCACGTTTCGATTTTCATTATCTGTATAATTTTATTATTAAAAACCACAAATTTAATTAGTCCGAACAGACATGAATAAATTGCTGTGTTTTTCTACATTATCGATCAAATTACCGACCTGTTATCAAGCACTGTTACCATCTCCACAAAGTTTTTGAGACAGTATGCCCCGTATGTCATGTGTCAAGATTTTATTAATTTTAGTACATTTAGAACGTTTATAAAAACAATTTATGATACCAGACGTTCAAAGAAATACTTCACCTATTAGAATCTCACATTTTCATGCTTCAAGTATTTCAAAATATGGTGTAACTGCTTAATTTATGCCAACGACTTTTCCATCTGTTTCCCTCAAAACGGTTTTTTCATAATAACTCTTCTTACACGTATGTTAAAACAAAAATTTCATCACATCACTATTTTTCCAAACAAACAAAGTCATTTTATACAAAAAAATAATATGGAAATCAACAAACGTGGGCGTTTTTTGTAATTGACACCATGCCCCACATGGACACCATACCCCACTCTCCCCTACATATGAAACTCTTCCCAAAATTTGCCCTGAAAGGTAGAAATTTAATGTGAGTACAGTTGATTGTAGGTTAGGTCTGTCATTTATTTACCTAATTGAACTTTTCGACTTAAAATCCAATTTTATTTTTGATTAATTGTAAGAAGGTATCATGTTTTATTATTGACAATCAAAAATTACTGCTTATCTTATTTTGATTTTGTATAAAATAATCAAAGCACATTTTAGTAAAGTTTCAAAATTTTAGACGACTTCGCTTGGAAACCAATTTGCTTTTAAAACAGTTATAAGTTATAAAACAGTTATTTTATTGAAAAGCGAAGAGTAATTGAAATCTTTTAGTCTATTATGAAAGAAGCATCACGTTTAGAAGAAATATTGCTACTGAATTTTTTTTATTTATCAAAATATAATTTATTTTTTGTTCATTAAAAAATAAATAAAGAGATTTCGAGGCATTTTTTTTAGACTGGTACCAATTATTCCAATTATCAATTATTTATTCATAGTTATAAGGGTAAGACTTAACCTGCACTATATCTCCTTTAGTTTTTGTACGTGGAACTTTCGAGCATGACGTCTTAAATCACTATTCCGTGTTAAAGTACGTTTGCATTTTATGCACATAAAACGATCCACGTTTATGAATACATAAATATAATTCCAATGGCATACAAATAAAAACGATGAAGCAATTTCACTTGCACGAAAATCAAAACATTCGCGATACGAAACTTGGACACAAAACTTGCCGAGCGCCACCGAGCGCAAGACACGAAACTTGGACACGAAACTTGCCGATCACTCCCGAGCGCATAAATTGCAATTGGGGTCTAGACGCTTGTGTGATGATCCTCGCCCACGCGGGGGCTGCTGTGGGTCTGCGCCCCTCCACCAAAAAGGGGTTGGGAATTGGGGTTGGGCCTCTTCTTTGTTTCGTTCGCTTCTGCTCCAACGCATACTTCTATTTTTCCCTAAACTCCTAATACTCAAGATACATATATTTGCCCTTTCGAAATGATTTCCTAGCTGAATACATTTTAACTCTAACTCGCTCTTACTTCTATTTTACCCTAAACTCCTGATACACTAAAAATATATGTTTGCCTATTTTTCAAATTAATTCCTAACTTTGATAATTACCATCATCTAACATGTAATGTTTTAATTTCTATTGATTATAATCCTAAACGCCTAATCCTCTCGAAAATATCTGATCGCTTATTTTCTTCATGATATTTAATTCGAACTGAAATATTTATCTAACTAATTTTAATAATTTTGGAATAACCTATCGGAACAAGTGCATCAGTCAATGAATTTGTCGGTAATAACAACAATAGTCATAATAATAATGATGATTAGAAAGTTCAATTGCAGGTCGATCTTAAACTAATCTATAATTTACGAAAATCTAACTGCAAATATTTAAATTACAATTCAAAGTTCTAAATGAAATTATATAAATTAGCCGGCGCGATACATATATACAGTGTGATGGAGGTGATCGCTTTCATAATGGGGTTAATTTCCCATCGAAAATCGCAGTGCATCCTCCCTCTTTCGAGTCTCAGAGTCATTTTCTGTTTTCTAAAATTCAATTAAAAAGACCTCCCAACCGTCCCTGCTGAAGCTCGTTAAAATTCAGGAATTTTTGAGAATAAGCTTTCCCACGCTTTCCCAAGAATTTGAAGACGAAAAAACTAGCGGAGTTGATACAAAAAGAGGGGCCTTCGATTTGCGTTGTAATCTTTCGAAAAAGTCTTTCTCGAGAGGGTAGGGTTTTACGACTTACACATGTGCGCCAGACTTGGCTGGTTACAAGTATCTGGAAAGTCTCTTGTGGAACGGACCCCACAGGATGTGCTTTGTTTCTCTGAACCGAATACTTCAAAGGCTCGTAAAATTTTGGAGAGTGGGCACTTAATATTTTTTTTTTGACGAGGGTCTGGAATTTCTAACAGCTTTTGAAAAACACGACTAAGGGCCCGTGCATGCTCGAACGCAAAAGCAAACGCGTAGCTGCGTTCCAGTGTGCTAACATGAGATGAAGCTATCCTCGATCCTATGTTAGCGCATGGAACGCACCTACGCGTTTGCTTTTGCGTTCGAGTATGCACAGGCTCTAAAACTTTTCTGAATCACGGAGACAGGAAACTGAATTGTGGAGAAGAATATCTTTTTAATTAATGTGAATTAGCGCGCGGGGCGCTGGTGCATTACGATGAATACAGGTACTAAAGCGGATTCATCACAAACATTTTAAAATTACCAACAGAGTGGGATTTTACCTTTCATCCTGGAAAGTTACCACGTTCGTGCAGGGTCCTTTTATTTCCCACACCTGACGATGTGAAATTTCGTTGATTTTTTTTTACAGTGTGGGTAAGCGACAATCTTCTAGATCAAAATGGCGCTGGAGACAAGTAGAGACGACGAGATGCTGTCAGATCGTGATGCAATATCAAAATAAAAATATCGATATTTTCGATATCAATATCAAAGTTTAGTAAAAAATCATTTTTTTCTATCAATGAGGAAATTGAACGAAAGTTTCGGTCGTGCCACGGCAACATATCGATATCAACCATATATCGACTTGAAAATATCGATATTTTTTAATTTAAAAAAATATTTTGCTAATAATTATGGAAAAATATTTTTCAGTAAACAATTTAGTAACAGAAATTTTCTTAAAGCATTTATTTACATTAATAATTATTCATATTTGTGAAAAATAAGTTCATACGCTTTCTTTTACGTAGAATCGTCGATAAAGTAGGAGAAAATACGAAGAAGATTCCAAAATTCCAAATACCATGCAAATCCACTGTGAATAAATTTTTTATTCAGTACAAACCAGCATACATGTAAAACATAAAGTTTAAATTAAATGATAAAATATTGTGAATTGATAGAATTTATAGTTGATGTATTTTTGTATTAACTACAGTCCTACACTCATTGCGTACTACTAATTATGCAGTTCACTGGGTTATAGGTAAGTCAACCTCCTTTTGTTTCATCAGTAGTGGTGATTTTTTAGTCCTTCTATATCGTTTTACAGTTTCAATCAGCCTACAAATGAGAATATAAATGAATATTAAAATTTCGAGTGAAAACCAAATAGGAATTGTTTTTAAACACGCAATTACAAATGTTCAGAGGACAGAAGAGAACTAATTTATAAACGGATTATCATTATTTTAGTCATATAAATTTTAAAAATGTCTTGAAAATTCACAAAATATTGGAAAAATGGAAACAGTCGGTATCGACAATCGGACATCAATATCGATATGGATGATTGATATATCGATAGTCTACTATAGATTATAAAATATGGAATATCGCACTCAAAATATCGATATTTCCGATATTCCGATTTCGATGTTGCATCACTAATGTCAGAGCTTTTCCGAGGATTTTTGATTGAAATCACAACAAATTTTGCATATTCCTAATTTCCCATAGTGCTTTCCAGTGTTTTCAGTAAAATGTTATTGTTCTCATGTGCTCAGTTACTTTTTTAGTGCTCAGTGCAATTTATATTTCATAGTGTATTATTTTTACCATACAACAAAGGAATTTTATAAAGGACTTATTATAGTAATAACAAATGAGGGTTGGGCAAATGAAATATTCGAAATTTGGAATATATAGATATGATATAATGTACAGCAATAATGTACGTAATGTACGAAAGCCTGACGAAAGTTAAAAAGGCTTTCTGAGTTCTGAAATTTCTAGGTTTTTTGGAATCGTCTTCGCTGGATTCAACAGGAATTAATAGGATTACTGCCATTTAAAATGCTTTGAAGATAAGAATAAATTATTATTACGAGAATTTATATTTTTTTAATTCGATCCGGAAAGAAATTCGATAAATTCGGAAAGATTAAACCCAGGAGAAAACTAATTTTGGAGGATTGCGGTGAATTAAAATGTTTAAATTCGCCCGAATTCTGCTTTCTGATTCGCTGAAATGAATCGGGCCAGAGCGAATTGAATTCGATTGAATATAGGCCATTCTTTACCTGTATTTGCGCTGGCGAATTCTGGCGAATCGGGGCTTGATTTAAAATCCCGCGAATTAAAATGAATTGGCGGACACTGGAAATAACTCGTGCTGAAGCATTCAAATGAATTAGATCCCCTAAAAATTTATCGCTGAATTCAAGCGAATAGAATATTTGAAGACTTTATTACTTTTCACAAATTTACACGAATTCACCACCATCTACAATTCGAGATTGTCACAAAAGCAAGATTCACGGGGGCTCTCGGCGAATTCTTCTCAAATCGACCCAATTAATTTCTTTTTACTGGGAAGTTATTTAAAAACAAATCGGGAACATTCGGTGACACTCGAAAATGATCAGAAAGAAGTCGGAGAGTGGGACATTCGGAAAGACTTGGAAAGGTTCGTGGGACAGCTCGACGTTCGGGAAGGTACGGAAGCAAAGTTCACATAGGATTCTGAAAGGGTCGATCGAAACGGTACCTCTTTATGAACCCTTTCTGAAACCTTTCCGAATCTTTCCTAACCTTTCCGTTCCTGCCATTAGGGTGTGATATCTGTTTTTTGTTTTTCTGTTTCATTTTGAAATATGAAAAACTGTCAACAGTTCGAGGGTAGTTTGAAAGGCAGTTATAATAAAAATGTAAGTAGATGATAATAATAACTAGTGAATATCATGTTCATATACACTACCGTCGGAAATTGTGCGCACCCTCGTGAAAAGAAAGACCAACTTTAGATCACATTAAGACCAGTTTCAAACCACGTTTGGTCTTTTTCTGGTCTTTTACCTTCCAGCCTATACCTGCATCAATTTTAGGGCATTGAAATAGACACCACTCTCTTTGTTAAATAAGGATAGCTGTCTGTATCAACAGACTAGCTATACCTAAAAGTCCCAAAGAACCTGGGATGATTTATTATTATTTACG
>CAKNXH010057679.1:58365-128493 GCA_932178445.1 Andricus quercusramuli
TGATTACATTTTTGAATAAGTGAAGTGTTGTGTTTCACTGAATTAAAAACTTAATCACTGAATGTCAACTAGCTTGATCTTGAATACATTGACGGTATATGGTTGTCTGTACGAAACACAACACTTCACTTATTCAAAAATGTAATCACCACTTAATATTGAAGCCTCTTTGAATTTTTGAGGTTTCAATTTCAATCTCGACGAAGTATTTTAATAAAAGGACAGATCATGTTTTATTTAAATGAAGACTAAGTTTTTAAGAGAATTTTACTACAAAAAATAAAAATGTGTTAAGGATTTATCAACATCACTACAGGCAAATAAACGAATAGTGTTTTTAAACTAACTTTTTAACTTTTTAACCGGAAAAATTTATATTAAAATAGAATTGACAATTATATTAATTTTTGACTCAGGTGATAATTACCTTTGAAGAAGACCTGCAATTAGGTCGAAACGTACGTCGGTTATGACAAATAAAGTATGATTCTTCAACATCTGAATCCATTGCATTTTATATGACCGTATGACCAAATTAATTGTATTCATGAAGAATAACTATGTTATTTAAAAAACGGTCGAAGAAAAATTCACTGTGAGGAAATACTCCAATGCACTGAATATACATATACATATACATATATAACTTTTTATTATTCATTAAAATTATAAATAAGAAGATGGCTACTATGTAAATGTTTTTGTAATGAAAAACAAACACATTTTCTTCTATTATCAGACACATTTTCATATTTTATTTTAATATTTCTGTAAAAAATTTATATACAGAAATACGAACTTGAAAATAAAATCGGCTTACATCCAGTTTCTTGCAGTGTAATAATAGCCATCTTCTAATTTATTTCGAATACAAATAAGTGTATTATATTATAAGTAATATCGCGAAGATTGAGAAAGACGTAGGAATACTTATTACCACTGAAAATTGTGAAGCCTGTAAATGTTCAATTAAGAAACAATCGTACAACTTTGTTAAATGAATTTGATATCTAGCAGAATAAGGTAGCAAGTGAATAACATTTTTCACCTCATCTAAATTTGGAGATTTAAATCCTTTATTCAACCAGTTGTAAACATTTTTTTACAATTAATATCCTAATATCTTTATGCGTTTTACAATTACTTTTTGTTGTAGATAATTTATTTGCACATTTATTCATTTTAAATAAGCAAGCCAATGGTAACCAATTTACCTGTCGACTTGACGAACGCGCAGTGAATAAAGATGCGAATTTCGGGAGCACTGAATCATCATCTAGTGTCTACTTCACTCATAACCAATGTGAATTTGTCTCTGAGCCCCACTGAGCGCGCTTCCTGAAAATTCTCACAGACAGTCATGGACTTTTTTCCGGACTTATATTCGAGTTCTTAGTTTTGGAATCACGCACTCATTCAATTCAAGTCTTTGCAAATATGAAGTTATTCTATAGCCACTTCATGACTGTATACATTTTTTTTTGTAAACCGTCTTATAAGAATTCCAAGCCTGTTGTTTCTTAACTGCGCTTGAAAACTTCCATGACTTTTCTTTATTTTTCCATGAAAATGTATGATCACTTTATGGAAAGTATACGAGATTTAGATGAGGTGAAAAATGTTATTCACTTGCTACCTTATTCTGCTAGATATGAAATTCATTTAACAAAGTTGTACGATTGTTTCTTAAATGAACATTTACAGGCTTCACAATTCTCAGTGGTATTAATTATTCCTACGTCTTTCTCAATCTTCGCAATATTACTTGTGATACACTTTTTATTTCTATTCGAAATAAATTAGAAGATGGCTATTATTACATTGCAAGAAACTGGATGTGAGCAGATTTTATTTTCAAGTTCGTATTTCTGTATATAAAATTTTTATAAAAATATTGAAATAAAATATAAGAATGTGTCTCATAGTAGAATAAAATTTATTTGTTTTTCATTACAGAAACATTAACATAATAGCCATCTTCTTCTTTATAATTTTAATGAATAATAAAAAGTTGCTTAGAAGTTAAGCGAGTCAACACTAATACTTCTTGAAACTTCTTTCTCTTAGAAAAAAATGCTCAGTAGAATCGAATATCTGGGGTTTTTTTTTAAAAGATACACAACCATTATTTAAACAATTTCCTTATTTATTTAACAAAATTTATCATTCTGATATAGAATCTAAAATAATTTTCGTGGATTGTAGTAGTATAGCTATGACAGTTCTGCGGCACCACTACGTAGGTCCAGCTGCCACCGACCGATGGCGCCACTGGTCAGTTACCGACAGTCAGTAACTCGCGCAGGCTCTTCATTCAGTCAATAAGCATGGTCCCTGCTTTACCGACCGAACCCACAAGCAACTTTTATGTAGGTGGCGCGGACAGTTCGGCGGCAGGGTTCTGTTAAAAGCTAAACGTCGGTAAAACAATGACCGGTAATTTACCGATAAGCGATAATCGTTCCGTGTTAATATGTCACTAGTCGATAAGTTGTTACCGGCAACGTTTTTAAACATACAGTCGATAAATGTGATATCTGTTTTACCGCGAGAGTGCGACACCGTAGTTCAGATACATGCCGCGGCGTCTCGTCGTGTCAACTTTACAGCGAGTGTGTGACGCCGAAGTTCAGGTACATGCCACGGCGCGTCGTGGTGGGGTTCCCACGCTCCCTATCCCAGTAGGGCATGGTGGGGACTTGTCTTTGAAAAGCCCATAACCAGAGGCGCGCATTTCAGTTTTCATTTCAGTGATCAATTAAAAGTGTCTCAAGAAGAAGAAGAAAAAAAAGAAAGTGGCAATGGTTCTCAGTGGAAAAAAGTAAGTTGTAATTCGTGTAGTGAAAAGTGTTCTTCGTGCAGTGTAAAGTGTTGCTCTGTGCTAATGGGTTGATTTTATTGTACGTTCTTAGGTACCAAGAAACTTTGATATAAAAGAGAAGCCCTTGGAGGTAACAAATTTAAAATATACTCAGGCGATTTAATGATGAATCAAATTAGAATACGTTTATAAAGCAGAGTTTAAATTCAAAAGAAGAAAAAATACCATAATTTGAAT
Source organism: Andricus quercusramuli (assembly GCA_932178445.1). NCBI lineage: Eukaryota > Metazoa > Arthropoda > Insecta > Hymenoptera > Cynipidae > Andricus > Andricus quercusramuli. The sequence continues at coordinate 61,424 of CAKNXH010057679.1, forward strand.
TTAGAAAAAGCAGCATTATGATTTCATTTGAAATTCAATTAACCAGATACACTGTAAAGCAGTTTCATGTCAATAAAGTTGCATTTAACCGTTTCTAATGGAACACGACCTCGTTTCTCATTAGAAATAGTCAAGAAATACGTATGTGTGTTTTGACTGTTTGCATGCTAAATTCCATACATGTAGGTGATTTACTAATGAAAAACATTTGAAAAAATGGCTAAAAAAAGAGAATTAAAATTTTTTACAAGCACATATGATCGTTATCTATTCAGTTCCAATTCAATCAGTGACAATCTGCTGATAATATTCAATTTATATATCTTCATTTTTCTCACTGCCTTTAGTTCTAGGAGTGAAGTGTAGTCCAACTGCATCATCATCATCTTCTGATAGACTGTTTTTAAAAGCAGGAGAAAATGCTATACATGGGTGCTGCTGCAAATTAGCACATCAGAATGATCCTCGTTTTGAACTAAAAGCAATTGATCTTCCTTTACCTCAATTTGAGATCAAGAAGCGAACAATAAAACAGATTTTACAGGTAAGAGTTTGCTAAATTATAATTTCTTTTTTTTTCTTTTAAAAAATAACTGAATGCATACTTTTCCTAACTCTGTCATTTTTATATAGATTCCAGCAGACACAGTATACGATCCACAACAACCAGGTTATTTGGAAAGGGCACATGTTCCTCCAGTTACAACAAAATCACAATTTTCCCCGTTACATTCAATAGACCCAGCCCTGTTACAATTAATTTTGCTACGACCTCCACCTCCACCATCCGAATTTCAATAAATTACCATCATTACGATCACAATTACCATCTTCATCAACATCGTCACATTCATCAATATTAACATCCTCACCTAAGCTGTCAACTTCTGGAAAAGAAATTTAGAAAAAAGAAGAGGAATGAAATAATCTTAAATGATTCAAGCGTGGATATTTAAAACTGTACTGTAAGGTTTAAAACTAAACACTTTTGAATACAAGTATTTTTTGAATATGATCTTAGTCTAATCTAAAATAAATAAGCAATTTTCTTTCACGAAAAATGTGAATATTTATTCACAAATTTTTTTTCTACAATGTGTCATTGATATAAAAAATTGTGTCTACTGCACATATTCAAATTCAAAATTATTATATTGTCCGCCAAGGTAGATGAAGAAGAGTTTATTCGTTTTGGCTGCTCCTTCCAGGTTTTCAAACGTCTTCTCACATTGTGCATCTTCAAATACTTTCATAATTCTGGCAGGTAAGAAAACGGAAAACTGGTTTTCTAATTCAGCGATAATTCTGGTGCCATATTTAGTTCGAACTTTTCGAACTCTTGTCACAACATGCTTTTTATTTAGGGTAAGGTCAGACGACGGTTTGGTAGGTATAATCTCAACCATTCGGCCAACTGAATTCAAAGCTTTGAGATCCATCCTCTCCAAAGGCAACTCGATTTTTCTTTTCGCAAGATCTCAAACATTCACTTCACTGCAATTTGTTCAATGGAAACACACTGCAATCTTTCACTGCTTTAATAGTCCTCTATTCCCCACTACTCAGGCATAACCCCACTCATTGCAGATGCGCACAAATGTTCTAGAAGCTTCGAAAAAATCAGACTGTCGAGCTATAGTAGCGGCATTCAATACAGGTAATGGTCGTGAAATGTAATTGTCAATAACATTATTATTGGCTTAGTGGTACCATCTATTAATGATATTAAATGTAATAGCTAGAAATTTGAAACATTTTGATTTAGCTTGACTAATGCTTAACTTATGGATAGGTTTAAAAGTAATGAACACTTTCAATACCTTTCATTTTTTTTATTCAAGAAAAAGACCGAACCTACTTTTATAAAGTAAAATCTTAAACTAATTTAACAAGGTAAAATCTTAGCCTAATTCGATGAAAGAAACATTCTTGAAACATGAATTCGCACTTATTATAAAAGTCTTTAAGCTTTGTATTTTTCAAACAACAATCTATAGTATCAACACTTTTAGTCACGTCATTAGCGTCATCGTTGTCAGCACTGTTTCCAGCATAGATACTGATGGTTGGCTGATCCTGAGGAGTCAAGAACCAGGTCTTGAGCATCAGGACATTTCGAACAGCGCAGTTGTGATTCCAGAACTGGGTATGATGATTACACGTGACGGAAACTGCATTGTGTAATTTCTTTAGCGAAGGACAGCCCAAATCCTCCAAATTGCGTACATGCAATCCAAACTCGTCAAACCATTTCTTCTTTTCAAGTCCTTTGACGTAAATAGCACAAGCACCAAGCAGTATATCTTGAAGTATAGGTCTCACCTCCTCGTAGGGTATGTCACCAGAAGTCCACCCGATACCGTGATAATTGCGTGACAGCCACAAATTTTCACTCTTGTAACGAGCAGGCAGAGAGTTCCAATAGCAGGGAGGTGCAAAGAGGTAGACCAGGGGTTGAGCCTCTTCCTGGAGGGAACTATAGCCAATTCCTTGAAGACGAACTGGTTGTTGGGCTTCTTGAAGCCTTGCACGTCTACAATGAACTCCATTTCGATAAAAACTGAATTCTCTTACTAAAATCATCTAGTTTATACCTTTTCTCCCCACCACTAGCATCTTAAATCAACTTCTTCACCCTACCACTCATTAGTTGGTACTGAATCATACGGTCATGTATAATTAGACAGTAGGCTGCAGTTTCAGCGGGAAAATTGTCTGCAGATTCAAATTCCAAACGAACGTCCACTGAGGTCTTTTTGAGAAACTCATTTTGTTTTGAGCAATCAATGACACAGAGAGGAGCGTATTCTGTCTGAAAGTTTGCATACATCTCATACAGTAGTGCAAACTGATTATGGTCAAACTCCAGATTTAAATTACCATACGGATAGTACTGTGAATTGAGGAATAACTTGACATTGGTTATATTGCAGTGATCGAAGCGATTAGCATATCTGGCTAGCCTATCCTTTCTACCTGTCTGGAAACCCAGTATAACGTAACGTGGTTTCTCCAACTGAGTTGATGTTTTCACAGTACATATATGTCTTGAGGTGGTGGGAATCAGGGGGTACTCATACAATTCCCATGAGCGAAGACTCGTAGTTGTGAGAAAATCTTTTCCAATGATGTTCATCAAATTTATCTTTTGCTCATCCGAAGCCATTACATATGGTATCATCCATTCCACTTTATGAATTGAGATCTTATATTGCTCTTCGTTTCCTGGCGCTTGTCGTGCTTGAACAATGGCATTCGAATCACTGCGTGATCTTGCCAGGATGAGTTCATGCTTTGCGTTTACAACGATCTTCCGATATTCTTCAGCAAATCCTAGGATCATACTGAGTGGTATAGTGACATCAAAGTATCCCGCATTATCGGTCAGACGTTTCGTTCCTTCCGGGATGTCTAACCATCCTGCATTCTCCATTAAATAAATTTGCCCAGGGGTAAATGAGACGTAGCTTTTTATGGTGCTAGTGAGACCGACATTTTTGCAACGATCAATTCAATACCATTGAGTTCATAGCGAACTTCATCAAACAGATAGCAAATGGCATTGCTCACTAGTGCTGTACCGGTAACAGCTGTTACTTCATCAGGCCTTGTCAGCCTGCCATACACATGCAGTGAACTCTTGCTGGGTAGTATACACAAATCTTGATGTTGAACAGCAATTCGAATTTCATCACTGTTGTTGAATGACGATGAAGCATATGGCTGATGTGAGTGAATCTCATAGTGAGCTATGGACTTATCAAATCTCACTGGTGCTTGAATGTTTAGTATTTCTTCCATTTTTATTACAACAGAAGGAGATGATCAATATCTTGAATGGTCGCTTCAGTTTCTTTTTTCACGAGGTTTGATCTTCAGACCAAGCTGTGTCAGAAAGAGCACGTTCTGAGGTGTTAGCGCCTTGCGTGCTGCTTGAGAACTGGCGAGTGTTTCGCATGTTGACGCTGTTATATAAACACCTTTGCGATTGTACACTATACCCATTATGATGACTTGAGGTGCAGTCGTATTGTTATCACCTCTCCTCGGAAATTCACCAAGTCTCCGTCTTGATCAACTATGCGGAGCTGAATTTGATGTATTGTCTTCACAGCGATTGGAAGGTAAATGACGTGTGGCGGCACTTCAGCGATCTTATATCCTGGTGGTACAACAAGAAAGAATTCATGAATCGTGTGCACTTTGCGATTATTTATGTAAGCTCCAGTAGCGATATTACACTCAATTTGCAGAGCATTCACTTTGAGAATAGCCACTGGTAGATCCGAAGTATGAGTCTTATTGGCTTCGAGAACCCGTGGAGCGAATCCCAACAATCGTGCAATAGAATCGTGAGGTTGAAAGTTCACTTTGCGATCACACTTTATCTCGCTGCGCAATGTGTTATTATTTGGCTTGATGTTTATTGTAATTCCATCAATTGCTAGAGCTTTCTGGATATAACTCTCAATGTCTTCAATCTCATAGCTGCCAGTAGGTATGGTCACATCTCGATCACCAACATAGATTTTATTCTTTCCAGTGTCAACGTTAGGAATCGCATTAAATGTGAGCATCTAAACGAGTCCAAGTACATAGTTCTTATGAGGAGAGAGTTCTATTGGTGGAAAATACTCTGAGTCTAGCACAGAAGATTTTCCTGTTATCGTGAGAGTAAATGATTCTTCCATGATCGTGTTTTTCTCTGTACTGACTCTATTCCGTTTATTACATATTCTTATATAGGCAGTATTTGTCTTTTATATTTAGTTGTCCAGCTAGAAATTTTAAGCACAAGTGACCACATTCAACACTGTCATAATCCTGATATCTGTCATGATTGTATTTTATCACGCTACCAACACCTAGGTAATCTACGAGATCCAAAGGTGGACGAAGATTACCAAAAATGTCAAAGTATAGGACATTATCACCGATCTTTCTATAACTTACCCAGTGGGTACCTGGGCCATGATTTGACGAGGTCCCTTTACTGGTTGTTGATTACGCATAAATACTCCACGAAAATGTGAAATCTTTAGAGCTTTAGCATATTTGAAAAGATCGGTATCAGTGAGTGCATGGTGAGGTAGCGTCACTACACGTTTTTTGATGCCGGTTTTAGACGAAGTCCCTGTCCTTTTCGGTAAGGTTTCATATGAAGACCTAATCCTTTTCTGTAGGATTTTAGGTGTAAACCTTTTCCTAGAGCAATAGCCTCCATTGCATTGTTATGACGTTGGGCTTCTGCCAGTTGTTGCTTGGCTGCGCTAGCATCATTTACCGCCTTAGCTACACCTGCTGCTCCACCAGAGAGAGCTCCAAGTGCACTGAGTCCGGCAAAACTTGGAATCAGTGGCAAAACACCACCGACTTTCAAAGGGATTGGTAGAACACGTGGATTTTGCACTTGATGTTTATCGCCTGCACTTTTGACAGCTTTCTGTACACCTCTGATTGCTGGTTTCTTTTTCACACTAGGTTTCCTCTTCTTTGAACAAAAACGCGCTGCCAGGCTTTACTAGCTAGTACACGATCTGCAGCGTTTCTCACTTCAACGTTTTCACGATTTCGCGAGTATGCAATGTCGTGTTCTTTACACTCAGCGTCTAGAGGATTGATACCGGGATCACCTCTAGCAAGTCGTTTGGCTAGCTTAGTACCTGGACCACAGTATTGGTAGCCAGGCAAGTGCAACTCAAACGGCAGTTGTTTATAACTTTGTTGATCAATCCTTTACCTCGATGATGACGGCGTGATACTTTGTTCACTTTATGGTGCATAATCATTCTTCACTGAGCAAAGGTAAGCACGCAACTGATGTAAGAATTATATAAGAGCTGTATTTATAGATTTCATGACAATCGAGTTCAAGATGCGCTTTAAGATACAACCCGTTAAACTTCCAGTTGGCAACTTTGACACCTTAGTTCAATCAGAGAAGAAGACGGTAAAACGTCATGGCAGCCTACTACCAGACAGCATTCGAGCAGTATTATGTGGACCATCAAATTGTGGCAAGACGAACACATTACTTGCCCTAATCCTACACCCAAATGGATTAAAATTTGACAATGTCTACGTCTACTCAAAATCCCTCAAACAACCAAAGTACAAATTCTTGGAGCGGGTGTTAAATAATGTAGAAGGTGTTGAATATTTTCCTTTTAGTGAGCATGAAGATGTAATACAACCAAGTGAAGCTCAAGCAAATTCGATAATTGTATTTGACGATGTGGCCTGCGAGAAACAGGATAAAATTAGAGCCTTTTTCTGTATGGGAAGACACGCTCATGTTGATAGTTTTTACTTATGTAAAACTTACGCTCGAATTCCTAAACATCTTGTTCGAGATAATGTCAATATGTTGATACTTTTCAAGCAGGATGAGAGGAACTTGAGACATGTGTATGATGATCATGTGAATACTGATATGAGTTATTCTCAGTTTCGAGACTTATGTTCAGCATGTTGGAATGCTGATAAGTATGGATTTGTTGTAATTGATAAGGACAGTGAGCTCATCAAGGGAAGATACAGAAAAGGTTTTGACTGTTTCATCTCTCTATAAGTACATGTCATGTAGTGAAAATGGTGTCATTATAAATTGAGACATCAACACGTCAACATGTCAAAGTTTCACAAAGAGAAGGAGGTGCTCCGTCAAATTGCTAAAGCTAGTGAGGCGATTCGACGTAAACATCGAAAGCTCAAAATGGGTAAAGAAGCAACTGAAAAGATAATGAGTGAAACGTTTAAGCCAATCGTCATGCCACTGCAGAAACTGGTTGATATATCAAATCCTTCAGTCAAGAAGGAAGTTCAACAAAATGAGCTTGTAAAGAAAAAGGATGAGGAGGATGAGTATGAGGAGGAGGATGGCGAGCAGGAAGAGGACGATGATAATGCTTCCTTTATGACTGCTGATGATGAAGGAGAGCAAGATACAACTATGCTTCAAGAAGATGCCGTGACTGAGTCTGCTGATAATTACGAGTATTTAACAAACAAATTTCTCAGGATGCTGCAACAAAATAGGAAGCAGTATTTGGATATGGTTTATGGTGTGCGTAAACTCAATGATGGCAGTCTTATGATTGGTGACAAACCCACTAGTTTTGAGGGACAATATATCAATGTTGGTGGTAAACAGTATCTGAAAACCGTTGGTCTGCTTGAACTTTTATTCAAACAAAATCCACAAGAATCTCATATAAGCACTGACGATCGAAACAATTATAAGGAAATTTTGATTGCTACAAATGCACACAAGAAGCGATACAGTCCCAGTGAATCCATTCGCACTAGCAGCAATAATAAGTACAAGAACTTTATTTCAAAATTGTTCAACGTATCACGCAGACGATCATCCAAAGGTGGAGGTTCCCTACCACAGTTTATGGTAGCTAGAAAAAATGTAAAGACTGACTACGTCTACTGGGACGACCCTAACGAACTTGTTGATCGTCTTCGTCTACTCCTAGCATCTCAGGCAGCAGGCAACCCGAGTCACAACAATGCAATTATATCAATCATTGAGGAACTGCGGGAAGCTGAAATCATATATTAGGAGGGTACTGAGAACGCTTTCATCAGTATGACGATGAGTATCGACGTGTTTGGACGTCACCTGGATCGAACCGCTGCAGGAAGCCGTGGGCCGCCTGGTGTTGGATTCAAGATTACTTCTGACGGCCATTACGATGTAGATGGCAAGAGAGTTTGTAACGTTAGTGAGGCCAAAGAACAATACGACGCAGTCAATTTGGGACTTGTACAGCGTATTGCGCAAAACGAGATACGTACTGTGTATCAAGTCACATCATCCATGCGAACAGAGATTGACAATAATAGTTTGATGCTACGTTTACTCGAAGAATCAATCAACGAAAAATTAAAAAATCTGCAGATTGACACCCAAAGAAATTGATCAGTCCGTAACACTGAACTAATTTCCCAGTTGGACGCTCGATTCAACGCACTCGAGAATGGACAAGGAGAAATTGGCAGTAGTCACAGGACTGCATAAACCTGCTAGAAAGGATTATCCACGTCGTCGCGTGCAAACGCGTGGTATAGACGAGACGTGGCAGGCAGATTTGGTTGAAATGCTACCCTATGCCCGTGAGAACAATGGCTATAAGTATTTACTTACCGTTATAGATATTTTCTCCAAGTACGCTTGGGCGGTTCCTGTTAAAAGCAAGAGTGGACCAGATGTCACTTCAGCAATGCAATATATACTTGTGCGGGATCGTGTGCCAAAAGACTTACACACCGATAAAGGCAAAGAATTTTATAATTCACATTTTAAAAAACTTATGCAACGATATGGCATCAATCTCTACTCAACGCAAAGTAATCTAAAGGCATCAATCTGTGAAAGATTTAATCGCACGCTTAAGAATAAGATGTGGCCACAATTTAGCTTAAGAGGCAGCTATAAGTGTATAGACATTTTGCCTACTCTCATCTCCAAGTACAACAATACCAAACATCGATCAATCGGTATGAAGCCAAAAGATGTCAATGTCGAGGATGAAGAGGAGCTGACGCAACGCTTTGAAAAACTGCGAAATATACCGAGGAGAAGACCAAAGTTCAAAGTTGGTGACAAAGTTCGAATCAGCAAGCACAAGCACGTTTTTGAGAAAGGATACACCCCCAACTAGACAACAAAGATATTCACTGTGGATCGAGTTATGCTTATGAATCCAGTGACGTACAGGCTCAAAGACTATCAACAACAACCCGTTGCTGGTGGATTTTATGAGCAAGAACTTCTCAAAGTTAAACATCCAGACGTATACCTTGTGGAAAAAGTAATCAAGAAACGTCGTGATAAAATATTTGTAAAGTGGCTAGGTTTTGACAGTTCACACAACAGCTGGATAGATAAATCAGATATGTAATCAACTTTGTGCGATGTTAAATCAACTCTGTACAATGTCGAACCAATGATGAATCAATGTTTAACCAACGATGAATCAATGCTGAACCAATTATGAATCAATGTTGAACCAACGTTGAACCAATGATGAATCAACGGCGATTAAATGTTAAACTAAATTATGAGATTTATAATACTAAGTTTATGCTTGTGCTAACTAGATGTAAGATTTTCGATAAATAAAAAAGCCCTTCATATACATATATAATGTTTTTATTCAATACGACCCTTATACGTACTATTTACACTTGAACCTAATCTTTTATTAGAATATCTAGCAATTCTCCATCACTATCGCTTAAAACATCATCGACATTCATTACGCTGATTCTATAACGCCCCCATGCGAGGGTGTCTGTACTGTTTGGGAGTAAGTATCGCTTATCGTCATAAGGACTCAGTGCAATCTTTTGCTGTTCAATAGTTTCGACGTTGTGTAGTCTTGACCTGATCACATATTGCGATCTAGATTGGATACACAAATTTCGCAAGCATTCGGTGTAATCATCGAAGGTGATACTTTTCTTTACAACGGCTGCTTTTACACCTTTGGCTTTTTTAACAAATTCCTCACCATTGACACGGACACTATACATCTTACTACGCAAACCAACAAATTCTGTAATTATTTTACCATTACATTCATCTTTCATCAAACCCAAAACTTTCTTGTTTTTTTGCGGCATTCCAAAAATATTGTCTCGAGGGTAATCTGATGTGTCGAACTGTTGGGTATTCTTTTCCATATTTTCTTTCATGTCGGCATGAATGTCCTGACACTTCACTTCATATATTAAACTGTCTGTGTCAGTGTACAAGAGTTTACAGTTGTTACAATATTTTTTACGCATGTAATCGTATTGAAAATCATAAATTAGGATTTTAGATACATCCAGCACTGTCAGACCCACATAGATTGGCTTATTAAACAAAACTTCTGTCTTTCTTAACACTATAGCCATGAGATTTTCACTGAAAGTGGCTCGGCTGTGGAAGTTCGGTTTAGCTATGAGGGCTTCTGCTCCATACCTACCCTCCCATTTCGCCACGAGTTTCACGTTTACATGCTTTCGTACGTTCTCCATTGTCTTACCGTAAACTGCATTATTCATCAATTTGTATAAGTTCTTTTCGAATTCATGTTTAGCTTGTGCTCTCTTTTCTGTATTGAAATCTATGTAACTCTTGAGTCATGTTGACTGATTGAATTTAAGTGCTCTGTGAATTTTGAGTAATACAAGACCGTTTGCAAGAGCATGTTTGAGAGCTCGGTAATGGAGAACGTACTTATGTTTCAGTAGGAGGGTAGTTAGAAGCTTCTCCTGGTTGGAACCCGGTGGTTTCAAGTGTTCTGGACAGAACGGTAAATCATTATGCTCATCGTGAAGCTCGGGTGAATAGTATAAATCAACTTCTAGAATATAACCAATGGGTGAATCATTTGGAATATTGAAATCAAAATTTTCCAAATTTGTAACCCACTCGAAACTACCGTAAGGAAGCGGTTGTCCCATTGCCCAACCATAAAGGTTGTTTGCATCGAAATATAGAATGTAGATGATCTCACCTCTTTCATTGAAAACTTTCATACACTTGTTGTTGGCAATGGTGTATCGGTTGGAGCATTGACTCACTCCACCCTTTTTACCCTTCTCGATCATCAATAGCATATCAACGTCAGTGAGGAGTTCCAATCTTACCCCTGTATACTTAAGCACAGCGTCCCATGTGAAGCCAGGAGTCGTGTAGTAATGTGCTGGATCGAGACCGTAAGACATGAGACACTGTTCTCGGAAATTTTCAAACACATCAGCCAACAGCAACACATCAGTCTTCATGTATAGTTTTACGTATTCGCCGAGGGTTTTGACACTGAATGCACACCATACTTGTTGTGCATGTTCGTAGTCCTCATCGGATATTGATGAATCATTCAGGGTACTGTGAAACTTTTCTTTTGGTGGAAGCTGGTTTTCTTTCAGTCTCACCCTCGAGTCCAGGTATTCATAGGGGATAACACCTTTCCTCGTTAGAAGTTCAACTTTCTCACTCTCCATTCCAGAAAACATTGCACTTACAATTTTATACTCAGTGAGATACGATGCTAACTTTTCCAAGGACGATGCCATGAATCTGAATGAGTCAATGAATCGGAATTTTATCTGTGTTCCATTAATCTATTTGGTAAAAGATATGTGTTTTTCCTTATTTAATGCCAGAACTTTTACTTTTCCTTCAAATTGCGTAGCAATGTCGCGGATGATAAAGTGGGCATCATACCCACTCAAGTTGTGGAACACAACAGGTATGATGTTGGAATCTTGATAAGCTAGATTACAGTATTCATGTGCGGGACCTCGATATTTTCCTGTCAGGTGACAGTGATCGCGAACCTTCTTCATGGGTGGATGTAGGGCTTTCTGACAGATATGACATGTAGTGGCTTCAAAGAAAGTTTCCTGTTGCCTTGGTGTTAGTTTCTGCATCGGAACTGGAGATGCCCGTATTTTCTCACATTTATTTGCAATTAACTGTAACTCTTGAGCAAACCACTTTGCTGGTTCCACACCTTCAGGACATGAGTTGTAGAATGACAGTGAATCATTGTAACTGCACTTGAATAAGTACCCGATGTCAAAAACTTCATGTTTCTGGAATACTTTAGTGTTTTTTGTCTGTTTTTGTACGTCTCCACTTGGTATTAATAGGGTCTCACAATCGGCATAGATAATGAATGGTACCTTTTCTCTATGCTTGAAATTTTTGAATTCAATGATATTTCTGCCAGATTTTGGTAGCATTATTTTACAATCATTCACTTTTTTACAATCTTCCCTATGAGCTACCAACGTCTCTATTTTTGAAAAGTAGTGCAAGCATCTTTCACAAATATGTTTTCTTCCACCATGTTTCGATAGCTGGTAGCTAACTAATCGAGAAAGATCTTTGACCCATACATAGTGGAAGTTAAAATATTGGGTTCTGATATCCTGTTGATTTCTTTCTTCTTCATCACTGCTATCTTCATTTACATATTCCTCTTCAACTCGGAGAAGGTTTACATGAGTTTCCCTCACCTACGAAGTGAGATGAAGAGGAACCACTATCAACTTTTGCTTCTTTTTAATCAAGCCATAAATATTTACTGAAATGCCATTTAGTGCTTCAAATTTTGATACATCTTTCATTGCTACTGGGAAATTTATTCCAGAAAAGTTTAATTCATCCTTGTACTGCTTATAGCTGAACACGCGTTTAGCAATATCGTTTTTGTCAGAGGGATATATGGCTGATAATATAGCCCACTTGAAGCACTCATTGTCGTTCATATTTTGCACGTTAACACATGCTTTTTTTCTCTTGATCCGTAAAGGAAGATCAATGTAAGAGCTGGCTTTCATAGGATTTAGTTTGTTGATATTCACTTCTAATTTCACAATAGAGTGTAAGGTCCATCCAGAGTCTTTCTCTTGAAACTCCTCCATTTCAGTTAAGATAGGGTATCTTGCGTTGTTGGTAAACCATATTTTCAAATCCGTGGTGACGTACATCTCTTCATTTTTTGATTTAAAGTTCTTTACATCAGGATCCTCCTTACCAATCTTTAGATAATATGCATTTAGCACGGTGTTGATTTTAAAAGCTCTATGTTCACGCAAGGATCGGCCTACATGTATAACAAATAGAACTTGGGCGTCATCAAGAAAGGCAAGAACATCCTTGTGAACCAGGTTCACAACAATGCATGTTTTCACTCGACTATCGAATGCTTTGTCGACGTCAATCCACTGCACTCGATCGTTAATGTCATTGCGTTTCTTCTGAAGTCCGCTACCCTTTTTAGCGAGAAACTCGAATCGAGCTTTAAAACATTCCAAATGTTCAATAATATTTAGGCACTTTCTTTTCTGATTTATTGACAGTCGCGGTATACATGACAATTCCTTTCGCACTACTTTTAAGCATAGTATACACTCGTTCCGCCATCGATTAACTTTCTTTAGTTGTACGTTCCCCGATGATGATGATGAAAGCAGGGTCAGTACATCCTCGAAAGCAGGAATAAGTTTCACACACTCATTGAGGATCATTTTCTACTAGATGTGGACTGTCTACACTAATAATGTTTTAACTTCACAAGTTATTTTTTCTGTTTTGATAATTTTATATTTACTATCCACTCTAATTGCACTGCCTCGCACGATAGAATGACGGCACTCTGATTTGATGTCTTCTTTTATAGTCAGCTATCCCCAACTCCGCCAATACCTCTAGAAGGTTCTAGAACTTAAGGATTACCCTAGCCCTGTGTGTCGTTTGAATTCACCATGTGCAATATTGAATGTTACTTTAATTTAACTGACTTGATGGTGGCGCCATCAATTGCTCGTAACAACTTATTAGCTGTTGTCATCTTAGCACGGATATGAACCATCATCTTCTGTCGGGAAATATAAGGCGCCTCTGAATATGGGCCGGAGACCCCACGACGAGACGCCGCGGCATGTATCTGAACTTCAGTGTCACACTCTCGCGGTAAAACAGATATCACATTTATCGACTGTATGTTTAAAAACGTGGCCGGTAACAACTTATCGACTAGTGACATATTAACACGGAACGATTATCGTTTATCGGTAAATTACCGGTCATTGTTTTACCGACGTTTAGCTTTTAACAGAACCCTGCCGCCGAACTGTCCGCGCCAACTACATAAAAGTTGCTTGTGGGTTCGGTCGGTAAAGCAGGGACCATGCTTATTGACTTAATGAAGAGTCTGCGCGAGTTACCGACTGTCGGTAACTGACCAGTGGCGCCATCGGTCGGTGGCAGCTGGAACTACGTAGTGGTGCCGCAGAACTGTCATAGCTATACTACTGATTGTTGTTCAAATAGTTATTTCTCATCAAAAATTTCATTTAAAATAACCATTTTTTAATAACAATCTATAAAAAGTATTTTCGAATCTATCTCAATATTTCTTTCATCTTTTAAGAGTGCAAACGCAAGTGAGTTTTTTCCTAAGTTTAAAATTTTGTTAATCAATGATTTATTGATATGATTTGGTAATTATATCATTTTTATTAAAATAAATTTTTTATAATGCTGCAACTTATAAACAGTGCGTCTCACAAAAAGTGCACAAGGGACAAAAAGTTTGATTTTTTGTTGACTTGTTATCAATTTCTTCAATCTGGAATCTAATTCTTTAATTTAAAAAATAAAAATAACTCAATTTAATTTTTAAACAGAAATTTTATCATTTGCCGTAGTATGTACTATGTAAATATTCATTTATACTACATATGAAATTTTCTGAGAAACATTTCCATTACATGGATTTCATTTTTTTCCCATAGAATCGAACGGTGCAATTAGTTTTTATGTCATATCTCACAAATTTGAAAAAATTATTTAAACAATTTTAGTTTAAATGAAGAAAAAACTTATTTTTTTACGTAAAATCATCCCTTGGTCAAAGAATAATTTTCCGTTGAATATTATATTTTTCCATTGAAAAAAAATGGTTTAAACAATGACTCTAATTTGTTATGCAAAGTCAGTCTTGCAGTAAATTGTCTAATTCGCAGTCCTCACTAAAATTCTATTTACGCGGCCACGCAGTTTTCAGCTGTAGCAGAACGCCAAGATTTTTACTGTGTTTTCAGCCAAATAGATTTGCCGAGGGGCTTGCGCGGTTAGGAATGAGTTGCGTTAGTCTCGTGTCTAGAGGATAGGTAGTTCGAATCCCCGCAGCGTGCGTCCGATTTTTTAGAGCGTAAAAAGCGAGCGATTGATATAAGTAATAATTGTGTGTGTTATAATAATATTTAAATAAATATATAAGTTAAAGATAATAATATTATAAATTTAAAAAATAATTTTTTATTTTTTATTAGAATAAATGGCTAGCTTGACAGTCTACGAACCCTTTTTTGACTGTCTTTGAGAATTTAATATTGGAGTGTTGAACGGCTCACAAATTTTTCTGTGATATTTTGTTGATGGAGTCTAGGAGTGCTTCACTGACTATGTTGGATGCAATTTAAGAAGTCTTTTATTTCGTCAAGCACTATTTGCATGATTTTCCAATATGATATTTTCAAATTTCCAAATGCTTTTAGACCTATCCTAAAGTCACAGACTCGTTCAAGGAAAATTTCCAGCACTTTTTTTCCCGTGCAGGCTCGGTATCGTGTAATTTTGAGATTTTTGAAAAATTTCCCTAGGTCGTGCAAAAATTTGAAGTTGAGGTAGAAAATTTGAGAAAATCTTGAATTTTGTTTTTAAACTTCTCACGTGCTGTATTATTTTCAGAAGGCCAAAAAAATATTTGTTGGGTACCACTAGACGTGGAATTTCATAAGCTTTCCAACTGTCTTTAAAAAATGCCCTATCTCTTTTTCACCGAAATATCATGGTTCGAAGTCAGCAGTGATTTTTATTAGCGCTCACATGAGTCGCGCGCATTTCCAACGATTAGTGTATATGTTAGGCTCCAAGACCGAAAACGGCCAAAGACCAAAAAATACGGCCAAAACGCGTTCTGGCCGTTGCAGAAATGCCAGAACGCGTTGTGGCTGTTTTGAAAACGGCCAAAGACCGAAATAAACGACCAGAACTAGTTTTGGTCGTTTTCAGAGCGACCAGAACCCGTTCTCGCATTCTTGAAAATGCCAGAACGCGTTCTGTCCCTTTTCAAACGACCAAAAACCGTTCTGCCTGGTAGTTTCCAAAAGGGCTGATTAGAAACTGTTCTTTGGAGTAATCGAACTGTATACGACGCATAGTAGAAAACAAGACTTCTTTGGGGCAAAAATCCGCCGGCTTCTCAAATCTTGATCGAACAAAGTATTTTTTTTTTCAATACTGAGAAGGGATGGTACTTTTATCGATTTATTATTTAACATCAAAAATGCAATTGTTTATATTTGTACTATCTACAGACACCCGTCCTCTTTGAAACGTTAGAGTAACAATATAAAATGACCCTTCCCCACATAAGAATTGAGTTTGAATTCCAAATAAATTCAAATAATTTGTAAATATATTTGTACCTTTTGGTATTTCAAAACACTCTACATTGATAACAATTTTTTTTTCTAAAATATGATACTGTGATGGCAAAAGTAAATAATCTTCACTCCATAAACAAGAACTGTTGATTATTGAAACAATATTCACTTAAAAATTCAGTTTGCCAGTAGCCAAAATCTACGTTTGTTTATAAAAATTGGTTTAACAAATAGCTGTTCTTGTCCTATGGAAAAATATGATAGCAAAGAGTAATTGGCAATACATTTTTAGTTGGTTTCAATAAAAATTTGTGCCTGTTTGTGGAATAATAGTGAAAAATTGAATTTGTTCATGAATATCGTTTGAGTAACTAACAATTGTTGATTTGAAAAATATAGCAGCAAGGATTCATTAGCAAGACATTTTCGGGTAATAATGCAAACATGAAATTTAGCCTATTCATTGTGACATAAGAAAACTGAGTATTTGTTCATAAAAATTGTTTAAATAATTTTCAAGCAGCAGCTAGTCTTCACTTATCGTAATTGGAAATTAAATTCTCGTATATTTTATTTAAAAATTGCGAATTTCAAGCAGCTAATCATTGCGAAAGCTTTTTGTTCACAAAGTGTGACCAACGTAAAACCAACGTAATAAGTGGACCAGGGTGACTGGAAAACACTTTTTTTTCTTTAGGGGGCGACGATCCCCCCCATTTTGTTCGAAATCCGAAAAAGAAAAAGCCTTATTTTTGTTTTTCCGATTTTAATTTCATTTGTTTAAATAATCGAGAATTAATTAGGCAATGTTAATAAATATTCCACTTGACCAATATAAATAATTTTAGATGAAAAAAAAGACGTATTGATGAAAAATGTAAATTTCGGTCCATCTACGTCAAGTTTAATTCTAAATGTCATTCAAATATTTCATGGCAAAACAAATATAATTATTACTTTTACCTCTCTTTTCGAGCCAGCCCTTTTGAAAACCACCAATCAGAACGGGTTTTGGTCGCTTGAAAAAGGACAGGACGCGTTCTGGCAGTTTCAAGAATGCTAGAACGCGTTTTGGTCGTTATGAAAATGACCAAAACTAGTTCTGGTCGTTTATTTAGGTCTTTGGCCGTTTTCAAAACAGCCACAACGCGTTCTGGCATTTCTGCGACGGCCAGAACGCGTTTTGGTCGTTTTTTTCGGTCTTTGGCCGTTTTCGGTCTTTGAGCCTAACATATACATTTACAGCGGCAAATAATATCCAATTCAACGTACATAGAAATCATACAATTCAAAATCGGTAATAAGTTTTTCAAATTTCACTGAATCTTCATACCAAATACAAATTCTTATTTTCATTAATATTCTTATAAATGACAAACAATTTAAAGCAAAAATACACGGAAAAAATAAGTTGTCGAAACTTTACTTGACTAGTCAACCATTCTAGGATAGGTCACTTTTTGTTTAGAATCTCGTATAATCTTGATTAAAGAACCGCAGACTTCATCGAAAAAGTGGAAAAAGTCATCGAATTATTGGAAGACAATCTAGGAACATCAGTTTTCGAATTTGTATTCAGCAGATTTTGACAAAGTTCCAGACAAGCATTCAATTTTTCATGAAAAGTCCTCCAGATTCCACAAGATTTAGAATACATTAACTCTAGCACAGAAACGAATAACTGATTTATAAGTTGTCGAAGAATTCGTTGACTGTCTTCTACATATCTATATATTTACAATGTACAGTCACATTGGATGCTTGTATTAACACATAGTGACGCTCAGGTGAAGTGGTATATACAGGGTGTTTTTTTTAACTTGAGACAACGAAATATCTCAAAAAATACGCATCCTACGGAAAAAATGTCTGGAATGAAAACTTTTTATTTTCGAGGGGGAAAAAAGATTTGTCAAAATTTACCCCACCCTCACCCCTACAGGATGCAGGGGTGGGGGTAACTTTGTAATTTCAAACGGCAACCCCAATTTTTTATCACAGATTCAGATTCTTCTTTACGAAATACGTAAGTTTTATTCGGAAAATTTGTTTCTATTCACGATAGATGGCGCTGCAATTGCGAAAAATGACATTGTTGACACTACTTTTAGCTCTACCCACGAATAACGACGCGGACGTAGTAGTTGTCTATTCCCTTCGGGGTGCTTAATTTCGGTGAGTCCCCTTGCCTCTCACCATCCATCGGGGTGCTCGAACTTTTGGCAACGGGACAGTAAAAGTGATAAAACTGTCGAAAACCATTCCCGAATGCAGTTGGTTGACGACAGTCGATTTTGGATGTAGACATTACATATCATCGAGTCTCCACTGTCTACAATCCTCGACGTCATTCCGGCCGAGCGATAACCGCGTCTGTCCGTGCTTAACGTTTATTCATTAGGAAGGTTGATTGTGTTCATTTGATTTGGGTGTGTTGGTTGCTTTCGTTTGGGTTATTGTTGTTGGTCACGTTCGTTTGAGATGGTTTGGGTGTCGTATTTCCTCATTACCTTACTTCATTACTTTTACAATGGAAATTCTATCTCAGCAACAGAAGATTGAAATGACTCTCATTTATGGAGAAAGTGGCAGGAATATCAATGATGCTCTCACGCTTTATGCTCAACGCTTTCCAGAAAGTGTTCCTTCACGCGCTTCTTTTTACCGGGTTGTCCGAAACTCCATCACTGACGGAAGTGTACAACCGAAAAAAAGGAAGCGTCAAGTAACAGTTACTGGAGTTGATAATGAAATTGCAATTTTAGCTGCAGACACTCATGACCCTCATGTTAGTACTCGACAACTAAGCCGCGATTCCGGAATGTCTCTATCCAGTGTTTGGAAGGTATTAAAACGTAATAATTATCATCCGTATCATATTTCACTGCATCAAGAACTTCATGGCAATGATTTTCAGAACCGAGTGACATTTTGTCAATTGGCGGTTCAGCAGATACAAGGAAACCCGAATTTCTTTTTTCTAGTACTCTTCACAGACGAGTCGTCTTTCACAAACCATAGTAACGTTAATCGGCACAACATGCATTATTGGAGTGTAGAAAATCCACATTGGTTGCGTGCAGTTGAGCATCAGCGTCCATGGTCCGTGAACGTTTGTTCTGGAATAATTGGAGATCAACTTATCGTCCGTATTTTATTGATGGAAATTTGAACGGTGAAAAATATCGTAACTTTTTAGAAAATCAACTTCCAATATTGCTGGAAGACCTAAGCTTGGAAGTGCGACACAACATGTGGTTTCAACATGACGGTTGTCCAGCACGTTATGCGACAATCGCGAGGGAAGTACTCAATAGCGAATTCAATGGACGATGGATCGATAGAGGAGGTCCAGTAAATTGGCCTGCCAGATCGCCAGATCTTACGGCGCCGGATTTCTATTTGTGGGGTTATCTAAAGAATCGCGTGTATCAAGAAGTGCCCACAACTCGTGATAACATGATCGAGCGAATCAGGTCTGCTTGTGCACAAATATCACCAGACACAATTCGCAGTTGTGTGGAATCTTTCAAAGCTCGGATTAACAAGTGCATCGACGTGCGAGGACACCATTTTGAGCACTTATTGTAAAATAATTAATCGAAATCAAGCATCCCTGTGGTGAGAGGCAAGGGGACTCACCGAAATCAAGCACCCCGATGGATGGTGAGAGGCAAGGGGACTCACCGAAATTATGCACCCCGAAGGGAATAGACAACTACTACGTCCGCGTCGTTATTCCTGGGTAGAGCTAAAACTAGTGTCAACAATTTCATTTTTCGCAATTGCAGCGCCATCTATCGCGAATCGAAACAAATTTTCCGAATAAAACTTACGTATTTCGTAAAGGAGAATCTGAATCTGTGATAAAAAATTGGGGTTGCGATTTGAAATTACAAAGTTACCCCCACCCCTGCCTCCTGTGGGGGTGGGGTAAATTTTAACAAATCTTTTTTTCCCCTCGAAAATAAAAAGTTTTTATTCCAGATATTTTTTCCGCAGGATGCGTATTTTGTGAGATATTTCGTTGTCTCAAGTTAAAAAAAACACCCTGTATATAAGTCTGAATGGAGTCGCGGTCACCGACAATGAACAATTGAGCGCGGATTTAAATTTGACTCTTTACTGAAATTTGTGCAAAATATTCAATCTGTTAAGTTAGCCGTGGGGTCTAGTTGTTATGGATAAATTGCGTTCGATAGGCGTTAGGTAGTTCGTATCCCGCCGAAAAATTTATTTCGATTTTCCATAGGTTCTTGTGTATCTGTAAAAATAAATATAACTCTTTCTACTTTTTAAACATGTATCAATCAAGGTTTGCAAGACGATTCTTCCAATTAATGACATACGTTTAGCCCTATCTTAGAGTGGTTAACTCAGTGATTCAAAATTTCAACAACTAATTTTTTCCGTGTACATTAGAAGAATCAGTGGATGTTTCGTTAACCCTTTGTATCACACGCGGAAAAAATGAGTTGTCGAAACTTTACTTGACTAGTCAACCGTTCTAGGATAGGCCACTTTTTTTTAGAATCTCGTATAATTTTGATTAAAGAAGCGCAGACTTCATCGAAAAAGTGAAAAAAGTTATCGAATTATTGGAAGACAATCTAGGAACATCAGTTTTCGAATTTGTATTCAGCAGATTTTGACAAAGTTCCAGACAAGCATTCAATTTTTCATCAAAAGTCCTCCAGATTCCACAACATTTGGAATGCAATAACTCTAGCACCGAAACGAATAACTGATTTATAAGTTGTCGAAGAATTCGTTGACTGTCTTCTACATATCTATATATTCTCAATGTACAGAGTCACATTGGATGCGTGTATTAACACGTAGTGACGCTCAGGTGAAGTGGTATATGTACATATAAGTCTGAATGGAGTCGCGGTCACCGGCAATGAACAAATGAGCGCGGATTTGAATTTGGCTGTTCAATGGGATTTTTGTAAAATATTCAATGTCTTAAGTTAGCCGTGGGGTCTAGTTGTTAGGGATAAGTTGCGTTCGATAGGTGTTAGGTAGTTCGAATCCCGCCGCAAAATTTATTTCGATTTTTCATAGGTTCGTGTGTATCTGTAAAAATAAATATAACATAAGCGTGAGTCGATGTGAATAACAATATACTAAATATAACCGCGAAACATATATTTTTTTAACTTGGCTATACTGTTTTCTAAAAACTCGTTAGGAGTCATCGAAAGTTTCATTAACTAGCTTCGAAGCATTAGTGTGTCAGTGTTTCAAGAAATCTATTCCTCTGGTCTTCACATTTTCATTGAAATTATTTTGTACTTTCGACAACTCTTCGTACTTTTTAAACATGTATCAATCAAGGTTTGTGAGACGATTCTTCCGATTTATGACATACGTTTACCCCCATCCTAGAGTTGTTGACTCAGTCATTCAAAATTTCAACAACTAATTTTTTCCGTGCACTTTCCCGTAATAATAGAAAATATGAAATCGTCGATACACTATTACCGAAGAAAATTAGAAATATTTCTTCACCCAAGGTTTTGTTGATTAAAGAAGGGGACGATTAAAGTAGAAAGTCCAAAGATAATTTGGTCAGAATTTGAAACAAGAATCTTTTCAAGTATTTGAAATATCATTATCAAAGTATAACTTTGGAATTTCGTATTACACTTACCCACACTCTCAAAACAGACTATTAACTGTGAAAATATTCCTTTCACTATTAAAGGATTTTCTATTCAAAATTGGCATGAGAGGAAATCCTTTCATAGTTAAAGGATTGTCGTTTCAAATGCTATCCTTTAACTGTGAAAGGATTTCCTTCGATCTTGAAGTGAAATCTATTGTCGAAGAAGAGAAAGAATAATTTAAACGTTAAAAGAAAACTTATTGCATGATATTACTTGCAAGAAATGTACAAAAGCCGAACTTTGGTGAATGTAAATATAAAATCGGTATAAAATCGACGCTTCAAAAAATCATTTCACAAAGAACGTCTTACGAACTTCTGATTGACAAAAGCATTAAAAAAATGTATACTTCGATTGTCAAAAGCGTAAAAGTCAATATAAAGTGAGGTTATGCGGATCAAAAACTGTTCTTTCAGTACACGTGCCTTCCAAAGTTTTCGCGTCACAATCTGGGATTCCTAATTTTTTGAAGAAATTCATTTTCCACCTCATTTCGCACGTTTTTTACTCACTTTATCAATTAATTAGTAAATCGAGCAGTGAAAAAATTCACTCATGCGCAGGCGCATTTTCTCGACTACTAGCTAACAGATTAAATCCTTTAATAGTTAAAGGAATTCTTTTCAAAGTCAAAAGAAATCGTTCACCAGTAAAACTACTTTCATTTTGCACTTAATGGATAAGTCTTTGAACAATGAAACGATTCTATTGATGGACAAAAGAAATCTGCTTAATTTCAAAGGATGCATTCTGAAAGGAACGTAATTTTACTGTTAATAGACTTTTTCTTAGAGTGCATATCGCCCCAAATAAAATAACATGTCATAATTTTTTTAGTATGCTTCTCTAGGAAATACGGTACTGAACATTTCTGTACCTTTGATTTTTATATTGTACCATTCATAATACATTACACATAAACATAGATGCAGCTATAACCTTTTGAATGAAAAGTGCAACTTTTCTATCTGAACTATAATGCTGAAATCAGAACCATTTGAACTTGTTAAACAATTGCATTTTTATAAGAACATATATGCACTATATATTTCATAAGCACTAGAAAAGGAATATAATTTCAGTCTATTTTCTATTTGTTTATTGCTTCCAATACTTTAATCATCTCTTCAATTGGATGATATTGTGCTTTTTCAAGATTTTGTGGACTAATTATTCCCCTGCAATATATTTTTTCGTAATTTTTACTCTAATCGAACGCTCTGTCGAACATGTAACTGGTAATTTGTTAGACAATATTTTTTCTTCTTAGTTTAACTTAAGAAATGCTTTGAAGGATTCTCAAATCTTAGTGAAATTTTTGAAATCTTTGTGGAATATTTGTGAAAATTTTCCAGTATAAGTTAACGTTTATCGAAGATGTTCAGACATAACTCCGACTTTGGTGGTAGTTTACGATGCATGTAGCGATAATTTTTATCGGCTTTTTCTTCAGTTTCAACCTTTCGTCTTTCATTTTCATTTACTGAAATATTATTACTAACATTCAGGTCATGATGGCACGTTCTTTTGAATCAAAAGATTTGACGCCATGTAAAACAATTAGATGCGAGCTGCGCACATGCAATCTAAGAAAAAGTCTATTAACAGTAAAATTATGTTCCTTTCAGAATGCATCCTTTGAAATTAAGCAGATTTCTTTTGTCCATCAATAGAAGACTTATCCATTAAATGCAAAACGGAAGTAGTTTTACTGATGAACGATTTCCTTTGACTTTGAAAAGAATTCCTTTAACTATTAAAGAATTTCATCTGTTGGCTAGCAGAGAAAATGCGCCTGCGCATGAGTGAGTTTTTTCACTGCACGATTTGTTGATTAATTGATAAAGTGAGTAAAAAAACGTGCGAAATGAGGTGGAAAATGAATTTCTTCAAAAAATTAGGAATCCCAGATTGTGACGCGAAAACTTTGTAAGGTACGTGCACTGAAAGAACAGTTTTTGATCCGCTTAACCTCACTTCATATTTACTTTTACGCTTTTGACAATCGAAGTATAAATTTTTTTACATGCTTTTGTCAATCAAAAGTTCGTAAGACGTTCTTTGTGAAATGATTTTTTAAAGCGTCGATTTTATACCGATTTTATAATAACATTGATTTTATATTTACATTCACCAAAATAAGTTCGGCTTTTGTACATTTCTTGCACGTAATATCATGCAATAAGTTTTCTTTTAACGTTTAAATTATTCTTTCTCTTGACTGTTGTTCGACAATAGATTTCACTTCAAGATCAAAGGAAATCCTTTCACAGTGAAAGGATAGCATTTGAAACGACAATCCTTTAACTATGAAAGGATTTCCTCTTATGCCAATTTTCAATAGAAAATCCTTTAATAGTGAAAGGAGTCTGTTTTTAGAGTGTGGAATAATTGGATATGCCTTCAATTAATTTAATAGAATTTAATGTATGAATCACAGAAAAAAACTAAGAATAAAATTAGTTGCAGGAAATTTTTTAGAGCGATAAAGTTTTGTTCAGCCAACTTCGCGTCTTTCAAAATATATGTGTTTGTCATGGAATAAAAAAGAGAGTTTAACCGATATTTGTGTAATGCTTATCCTGTGAAGTTAATTTTTGTTGCAGAGAATCTTTTGTCGGAAATCGATGTAAAGTTTATCTTCCGTTTTTTTCTGTGATTAGAATCATTATAAACGAAACATGTTTTAAAGGAGGTTTTAAAATCAATTTTGAAATAGAACGTTATCGATCAATTTCAAATTAATAAAGACAAGCTTTTTAGTATGAAAAGACAGAATTAAAATTATCACTAAATTAAATATCATTACATTACAATATTGTATGAATCACGGGGAAAGGGACTTTATTGACTTGTGTATGTTTTCAGTACTCGTCAATAAAGTCCCTTTTCTCCTCCTTGGTGCATTATATACTACTTCGACATTCATCACGCAATTTAAATGAATTATTATTCATAACATATAATTTCCTCATTATTGAACAGGTGAAATTAATATTAATAATGCAGAAAACAAGAAAATTGTTATTCTTTTTTTCGTATCAGTATAGAAGCCTATGCATTAAAAAAATATTTCCATAATTTTTATTAGATCATCGTGACTATGTCTTCTCAAACGTTACAAAATCCGGACACTGAAATCTGTCTCAAGCATTCCTGTGAACTTCCCTATTTTTTACCAACTGAAGTTGCTATTCATAATACATTTAACGATTGCTGGGTCTCGTATTTGGGACAGGTATATAATCTTACCGAACATTGTGAATCATGGCAAGGAAGTAGAGCTATAAAACCTATAGTAGCCCACGCTGGAAAAGACATAAGTCACTGGTTCGATCATCAGAAAAATGACACAAGATATTACATTCATCCTGTAACTGGAGCTTCTGTACCTTACTGTCCTCATGGACCGATACCGGATATGGTAACTGTGGTACCTGCTTCTACATGGATACCTCTTGATCAATGTCCTTGGTGGTTAGATGAGAAATACAAAATTGGAAATCTGACGGTGAATTCAAGACCTTGCAGAATCATCAATGTTCTTTCAGGACATCAAGCTATTATATCGGTTAGTTATAATGTAAAATGATTTTTTCTTTCACAAAATGAATCTGACCCATTTAACTTTCAGGTCATGTGTTTCAAAAGACATTCATGATTATTGAAGTAAACAGTATCGCAATAGTACAGATTAACCCTGTCGATCTAACGGTAGTAAAAAAGCACTCGCAATCGGCACTGAGCTGCCAATGCCGCTTCAGGGACTGTTCGTGTTCATTTTGACACCTAGCCGGTACTGAGAGTGATGCGACGCGATGGTCGTATAATGGTTCTATTATATCCATCACGTACTGGGCGGGCATGCTGATTTAGTGTGGTTGATCCCTACAAACCGGAATCCCTTCTTATAAATTCCTTCAAATTATAAACAATATTTTTTATTTATGAATTGACTCATTATATACAGGGTGGCGAAAAAGTATAGAAACCCTAGAAATCTCTGTGGTTTGTTTAAAAAAAACCAAGTTTATACCCTAGGTAACTTCAAAGAGAAAT
Organism: Andricus quercusramuli; assembly: GCA_932178445.1. Lineage (NCBI taxonomy): Eukaryota > Metazoa > Arthropoda > Insecta > Hymenoptera > Cynipidae > Andricus > Andricus quercusramuli. The sequence goes on from CAKNXH010057679.1 coordinate 87,121, forward strand.
CCAACGGTGACCTTGATTTGACCTGGAACCTCTTTTTCAAGGTCATTTTAAGGTCAGCTTTGTTTCATCAAATGGAAACCCCTATTTTGGTGAGAATTAAAAAGAGCGGGAAATTTTACGTTCGGCTATGTGTTCAAGTCAAGGGTTAACGTGACCTCTACATGTCAAATATAGGTCAAAGTACGCTGTCATTAGTCATTAGTGGAAAAAATTAAGCTAGGTCATACCCTGGGTAAGTTTCAACGAGTAATCCAACGGTGACCTAAGATTTCACCTTGGATCCCGTTTTCAAGGTCATTTTAAGGTCAAATTCGTTATGTTGATTAGGCTCAGATTTTGAATATTGAAGATGAATTATCAAAGGAGGATTATGCTGGTAAGAGTTTCATTTGAAATTACCTTCAAATTTTACTGCAACATCCATATTCAAAATCTGAGCCTAATCTATCTAATGAATGTGACCTTAAAATGACCTTGAAATTATCGTTCAAGCTGAAATCCAAGGTCACCGTTGATTCCTTGTTGAAAGTTACCTAGGGTATGATCTTGGTTTTTTTTAACAAACCACAGAGATTTCTAGGGGTTTCCATACTTTTTCGCCGCGAAGTAAGGGACCTAATGCGGAAAAAAATCGACTTTCATTTTCTTACGCCAATCGATAGTTTCTGAGCTCTTTTTTCATTTCCAATGATCAGACATTTGTCAAGGTGATTACTTTTCTTGTTATCAAGCTACAAACATAGGCATAATGAGCGTCCGCGGCGACCGAACTTACCACTACAGCTGTACGCGACGTGTCCGTGAGCTCCACAGGCTCATGCCTAAAAGTCTAGTGGTAAGTGGTGGGATGCTTTTCGTAGACGCATCCCCGCTACTCAAATACTAGCTTGCGGGCTCTGCTATGATCGCCCGTCCAGTAAAATTCAGCTTTGACGCATTAGGTCCCTTTCTTCACGGACGGTCACATATATTAGTTAAAAGTTTGCAATAAGGACAACCGCAGGATTTCGCCCGGAGCGGGTGCTAATCTAAAAATTTTCACCCGCTCCCAGCGAAATCGCGATAAAATTTCAGCTGTAACCACGTCTCACGACCGTGAGATAGGTGATTAAAGTCTGCGACGAATTCAATACGATGATGCGGCAAAAGTGTCGTGCACCCTGAGGACACGGAGCGACCCAGGGACGGCCGCCTTCTGAAATTTCCCCGCAAATGTCTCAGCATCTCGTTGAGACGCAGGGATGCTTTTCAGGCTATTAACCAGTGAAACCTTGGCACCTCCAAGAGCGCCGATGATCAGGACGATAAGCTTAACAGAATATTCTGGGTATAACCGTCGCAACTCCATTAGAAGGTCTTTATACCTCTCTTTCTTTTCTTTCTCCTTGGCTGTGATGTCTTTGTCAGCTGGTGTCAAAAATTAAATAACGAACATGATTCGATTCTCGAAGTCAAGGAGAACTATGTCAGGCCTCGAGTGCGCAACAGAAACAATTGTCGAGAATATGAAGTTCTAGCATATGCGGCACTTCTCATTTTCGACAATTGACTATTTCTTAGGAGCGTTTAGCAGAGAGGTATTTGGGCTAATGCCGTAAGAGTGACAGAGATGGTAACAAAACACTCTTAGTGCAGCATTGTGCGTTTGGATGTAGGTCGTACCCGCATGAGTTGGACAACTTGATAGTATGTGTCCTAGATGCTCTGGGTGTGCATGACACGCTCTGCAGTTATCATCGGGAATGTCACGGCTCAAAGTGTGGCGACGGTACGCTAGAGTGGAAATGACACCGTCTTGACATGCCAAAATGAAGTCCTCCGTGCCCGACTTCAATCCGGGTGATCTAAGGAAAGCAAACGTTAGCTCATACGACATCGACTGATCTTCCACATTTCTGTGGAAGATGACGCGCATCCTCTTGTCCAGGAGCTGTTCGTCGAAGTTTTTCTTCTGTGCTTTCTTAATCCGGGCCTTCAGGAGTGAGTATTCAAGATGGATAAGATTTGATGCATTTTGCTCACCCCTGATATTGAAGTCAAGGCCGAGTGTTTCAGCAGCCTCCTCCGCTGCTTTGTAAAGGTTGTGAAGACATTCAAGATTCAGTATTCTGCGACCACCTAGGCGGCGTGAGATGTGAAGTTGCGGAACAGAAGACTTAAGGTGCATGCAAAAGGTTCATGTGCAAAACCTTTCGCGTCCCGATATCAAGGGATCTGAGCTCGTCCTTCGTCCACGGAACCACTGGGACGGCAAGCATGTTCGTTGCAGATACTTTGTTCCTCGCCGACAGTTCGGAAGACCATATCCATCGGATGAGACGTTTGTATCTGCATCGGAGAGTATCCTTTATAGATATCACGCCCTGAATGCAGCTCTGTGGCACGCCCAGGTATGTATAGGTCTCTCCAGCGCAAAGGTATTTTATAGCGGTTCTGTCAACGAGCTCAGGATCTTCGGGGATGCCATTTAGTTTTCCTTTCTTCAAATTAACCTTGGCACATTTTTCTAACCCGAACTCCATTCCAATCCCTTGTGTGTACTCTTTGACAATGTCTAGAGCTAGGTGTAGTTTCTCTTTATTTCTAGTATGCATCTTAAGATCATCCATGTAAAATACATGAGTGACCTTATGCTTTCGATTTCCAGGTTTGCCGCAAAGGTACCCTCTGGAATGGCAAATTGTGAGAGATAGTGTCAATAATGTGAAGCAAAAGAGGAGAGGGCGCATGGCGTCGCCCTGAAACACACCTCTCTGAAAAGTGATACTGTTAGTGATATCGTGATGTTTCCCAGATGAGATAGTAAATCTGGTTTTCCGAAGTGGCATTAATCTCTGTATGCACCTCACGATGTGTGGATGAACCTTTAAGCTTTTCAACAGACAGACGATAAGTCTATGGGAGGTTGAATGGAAACCTTTCCGGCAATCAATTCAGGCCATCGATAGAAATCGCTGATAGGATGCTGCGTCTTTACAGACACATCTATCGATGAGCAGGTTCTCCCGACATCCTGCTAAGCCTTTCTTTGAGCCGCGTTGTTCATACATCTCTTGCCACACAGGTCCAGTTGTACGAACAATCCTATCATTTAGGATAGCTTCGAAGATCTTGTACAGCGTGTTCAGATAAGTTATTTTCCTGTCATTCTTTGGGTCGCACAGGTTGCTTGAACAATGTCTTAAATTTGTTATGCAAAGTCAGAACGGCTTAAAAATTTGCCTGTGATATTTTGTTGATGGAGTCTAAGAGAGCTTCATTGACTATGCTGGATGCAACCTAAGAAGTCTTATATTTCTTCAAGCAATATTTGCATAATTTTCCAATACGATATTTTCAAATTTTCGAATACTTTTAGACCCATCCTAAAGTCACAGACTCGGTCAATGAAAATTTCCAGCACTTTCTTCCGTGTACAAAGTGAAAACCTAGTGAATAAACATGTTTAACTTGAAGATAAAAGAAGCACAGTTTCAAATGCCACAAATCAATTTCCGCAATGTGGAAATTAGTCTCAGGGAGAATTTCAGCAAAATATATGGCAAGTCCTATCAGCTATGACTAGACTTTTGTATTAAAACGCAGCATTCCTACAACATGTGTCACAGAAGAACCAACCAGAGACTTATCATTATAATGTTCTTCCCGACTCATCACATAATATTACGGACTTCACTGATCTGGAAGGATCTTCAGAAGCAAGAGCGTGGCTAAAGCAGTTAGAATCCACTGCTACGTTTCATCATTGGACTGAGGTTGTAGGTTTCGAAACAGCAAGAGCACACCTAAAGAAAACAGCAAGAAATTGGTATTTGAGTCGAATTGATACTATTCATAATTGGAGTCAATTCAGTCTGAGATTTAAAGCATCTTTTACGGTGAAGAATCTCTACCTCAAAAATGGAAGGCAATGAAACAACGATGTCAGCAACCTGGTGAAGACGTTCGAGAATACTTTTTTGGAAAGTTCGACTCTGAAAATAATTGGGATTGAATTTGATTGAAACAAAGACTCAACTGGCAGTTGGATTATTGTCTTACGACACGAGTTGTATAATCGCATCACAAACGTATAACGACCTTGACAGTCTTCTTCAAAATATTTTAATGTTGGAGGATCTGCAGGGTTCAAAAAATAGCGTTTTTCTTCAAGGCGTGAGAATTCTGGAGCAGCAGATCACAGGTAGGATAAAAATTTATCTTCGAGTTTGATGCCGGATGAAAAGCAAATTTTGACAGCGACATCAATGGAGGGTAACTCTGTTTGAGGCAGTTGAAATAAAGAATCAAGTCAGAGTGCAAGCACGAAGCGTGCGTGTAATAGATGTAATGCGACCGATCATTACGCAAAAGAATGTCCTGTGAAACGCGAAAAACAATTTTTTTGTTGCAATGATAAAGTTTACTTCAAAAAAGATTGTACTAGGCCTAAGAAACTCGACGAAGGTCAGATCATTGTTCTTGCTTCAAACTGCGATCCATCTGGGAAAAAGTATTCAAAGAGGGTTTTGAATAATAGTGTGGTTGTCGATTCTCTGGTAGAACATGGATCTTTGGTGTGTACTGCAAAAGCTTCCGTTATACTTAATCACGTTTTTGAATTTTTGAAACGTCCAAATAAATTGATAGGTTTTGGCGGCATTGAAGCTACGACGCGCTCTCCAGGTAAAATAAAGGCCAATATAAAAGTTGACGAGTGCACAGCTGATGACATTTGTTTCAGAGTGGTTCCAGATAACGCGACTAATTATAATGTAATCATCTGTAGATCTTTTACTGAATTTCCTCGTATTGCATTTTATAAATTCGGTGATAAAAAAACTTATTATCATACAAATAATATTCCGTTTGCTAAAGAATCAAGCATCGAATCAAACCTTGAGTTGAGATGAACTGTTAACGAAATAGTTAGTATTCAGCCGGGATCGATTAATTTTATTGATGTATTAGTCGGTGATTGTGAATTAATCATGCCTTATGAAAATTTGATCAATGAAGAGGTTAAGTTATCGGAAGGGAAAGTTCTTGCGGATAAAATTGTAATATTAAAAGAAAATCTAGAATTGGAACCTAGATTTAAGCTGATTCCCAAATCAAATGAGGTATACGCACGCGAATCATTATCTGAGATAGAATCGAAAGAGATTGTTGATATTTTCAATTCTAAACGTCGAACAATTGCTAAACATTTTTCGGAGTTAGGACGCACGGATGTTTTGGAAATGGACATACAGTTAAAAGAAGGGTCGGAACCGTGTCCTGAGAAGCCGTATAACTTAAGTTCGTCAGAACGCGAAACAATGCGAGATCTTATAGGAGAATATAAACGAGTCGGTTTTGCTACAGAAACATATTCAGCCTTTCCTAGTCCGTGCTTTTTATTTACTAAAGCAGATGGATCACCACGTCTAGTTGTTGACTATCGGCGATTAAATCAGATGACAATTCAAACAAGTTTCCCTCTCTCAAATATCGATGGTGGTCTAGATCAGTTACGTGTCTTCAAGTTTTTTGCCACTTCAGATTTGTCATATAGTTATCTACACATTCCATAAACTGAAAGTGCGAAAGAAAAGACGGCTTTCATAACTCAGGATGAGACTGGTCAATTTGAGAGAGCAATGTTTGGTTTGACGAATGCCCCGTTCTATTTTTCTAAATTAATTAAAAGGGTTTAAGCCCAAATCATGCTAATTTAGCTCTTACTGATTTTGAAAAGATTTTGATAAGATTTTGATTTATGCCAAGATTTGGGAGGAATTTATACAAAAATTAGGCGAAGTTTTGGATCTTTTGATAAAAGCAGGTTTAACTTTAAGCTTGAAAAATGCAAGTTCGGAATGCCTAAAGTGGATTATTCAGGATTTTTTAATTGGAAAATATGGAATGCAACCTGGCTTAAAACACATTAGAGCAATTGTAGAGTTTCCTTAGCCGAAAAATGTGCAACTTTATTCTCGCTCTCCTAGTACATCTTCTACTAGTATGACAGATCCAATTAAAATTTCGAAAATAGTAAGGGATATTATTCCTTCTTTTGATGGTAGTAATATGTCGATAAAAATGTTCGTAAAACATTGTCAAGTTTCAGCTTCAATGGTGGCTCCTCAAGAAACTCCATATTTAACGATGTTTATTAAAACTAAAATAATTGGGGAGGCCCGTGTCCACATTCAAGATCGCGTAGGAATAACTCTAGAAGAAATTTTAAAAACTTTAGAGCAAATTTATTCTCCACAGCGGGATGCAAGTTAGTTGTTGCAAGATTTAACGAATGTTAAAAGAATGCCTAATGAATCTATACCAGAATATGTGGCGCGAGTAAGTCAAATTTTGAATAAATTACCAACTCAAATTATGGAGAATACACCGGTTAAAAAGGCAATAGGGATATGTGAAGCCTATCGAATAACCAGTGTAGGGAATTTCTTGCGAGGTTTAGATAGAGATATCCGGGGAAAAAATAATACATTAGAAAAACCGATAGCACTGGCAAATCAGGCGGATCTCCTATGGAAGAGTTGGAAAAGAATTCATGATCCAGTTCAGGGAAAATGCGAACCTGAACTTAGTGATAAAAGCGAGCGAAATTTTCCTTCGAGAAAGAAAGTTGCGCATATGCAAGACAAGAGAGTCTGGAAAAACGAAAATAGAGGCGAGAGTGTAGATTTACAATGTTTTAATTGTAAGGAATATGGGGACTTTAGGCGATTTTGCCCACAATTAGTAGATAATGTTAAAGATGGAGAGAGAAGGAATTGCATGGCAAAGAGAGAGAATTCCTCAAAAGAAATCGCGAAAATTCTTTAAACTGGAAACGGGATCGCCCAAACGAAGGCTCGGCGGTCCAGAAACCGAATTCGGTTCAAATCGGATCGTCCTTCAACTCAAATCAGACAAAGAAATGAGTCTGATGCCAATGATTTCTTTAGAAAACCTTTTTTTTTCAAAAATAAAGCAACCCTGTTAGTAGACAACGGGTCTAGTGTAAATTTAATTAAAGAAAAGGTTTTAGATCCGCGAGTATAGATAAATAAAAGACGAATATATAACTTCGTAGGGATTGGACCAGAAATGATTAATACCCTGGGAGAGGTAAAAATAAAAATGAAAGGGATAGAAACACCCTTTCAAGTTGTCTCCCAAAATTTTTCTATTCAACCGAATGGAATTTTAGGTGTTAAAGCCCTGAGACAGCATCATGCAGTTTTGAATTTTGTTGATAATTGCCTTCATTCAGGAGATATAGAATTCCCACTTTTAACCCATGCCACTATAACTTTACCAGCAAGGTCTTAGGCCTTAGTTCAAATTGTTATTAAAAATGCATTAGTTGAGGAGGGTTATGTGCCTTGACTTTTATGCGGTCCCGGTATTTTTGCTGGAGAATGTCTAGTAACAAATAAATCAGGAATTGCACAAATATTTATGATAAATAGCAACAATGAAAATGTTCATTTAACAATACCGGCTAGTGAACTGGTGGAATATGAAGCACCGCAGGTACATTTTCCTCCAGTCCAACACAAAAGGGATATAAAAAGTAAACAAAAGGAGCAAGCTCAAAGATTATTAGAAATTCAAAATTTTATAAAAATGGATGATTCAAATGAAGAAGAGAATGAAAGCTTATTGTCAATATTTTTTTAATTATCTTATCAATTTAAATTACCTAAGGATAAATTAGATGTTACCAATGTTTTAAAACACAAAATTTTAACAACTGATGAAAAGCCGGTTCACGTAAAACAGTACCGTTACACTCATATTCATAAGGACGAGATTAGGAGACAGACTTACGAATTACTTGCTTCTGGAATAGTTTAGCCGTCTGTTTTGCCTTATAATTCACCATTGAGGATTGTACCCAAAAAGGCAGATGCTCAAGGAAATAAAAAATGGAGGATGGTCATCGATTATCGTTCTCTAAATGAAAATGCAATCGCAGATGCTGACCCACTTCCTAATATTACTGATATTTTGGACCAGCTTGGAGGAAGTAAATATTTCTCGGCAATGGACCTCGCTTCAGGGTTTCATCAGATTCCTATGGATCTGGAGTCTCAAGAGAAAACTGCTTTTTCCACTCCTTACGGTCATTTGGAATTCGCTCGTATGCCTTTTGGATTGAAAAATGCTCCATTGCTTAAGACGCGAAATTGCTCATTTAGGCCATATAATAACTCAAGACGGAGTAAAACCAGATCCCAGGAAAATAGAGGCGGTGAAATTCTTTCCGGTACCTAAAACAGAGAATCGGAAAATAATGAAGAGCTAATTGAAAATCAATTATCAGATGTAGATACATTTAATGATGAAAAGGCAAAAGTGGGCAATGTCGTGGTTTATTCGAGGAAAAATCGATACATTTTCAGTATGGTTGTTGAAGATAGAAAAAAATGATGAGGTCTTCTTAAACCATGTGTCCAGCGCTATTTTAGCACTAAGAAACACCATGGAAAGTCTGGATCTTAAATTAATCAAAATTTCAGATAAAGGACATAATCTAGATTCGATAACTTGGCTCTCAATTGAGAAAATATTCCATGAATCGGTGGTAGGTGGTCATAAAGGAATCAATAAAACTAATTGGCGTATTAGGGAAAAATATTTTTGGAAAAACATGAAATCTGATGAAGAGAGAATATTAGGTACTTGTAAAAATTGCATGCGGAATAAGGTACTTAGAAAGGGGACGCGAATTCCAACGGTGATAACCGATAGACCAAAGGAACCATTTGAGAAAATTCAAATTGATCTCGTTGGGCCACTCCCCGTAACGCCCCGAGGAAATCAGTACATTTTAACAATTCAATGTGTATTTTCTAAGTATTCCGATGCAATTCCGTTAAAAATGACAGATTCCGTAACTATTGCTCATGCAATAGCTAAGAACTTTATATCAAGATATGCTTGTCCTCGAATCATACAATCGGATCAACGAACAAATTTGACAAGTAAGGTTATTCAAAATTTTTGCAAAATATTTAAAATCAAGAAAATTCAATCTGTTGCTTACCATCCTCAAAGTCTTGAATCCCTTGAACAAAGTCATCATACTCTAATTGAGTATTTGCGACATTTCGAAGGTCCTCATAATTTGGACGAATGGCTCCGAATTGCCGTTTTTTCCTATAACACCGCTGTCCGTGAAAGAACGGGTTTTGCCCCGTATACTTTGGTATTCGGTAGACAAGCTGTCTTCCCCACAAGCTTTGATGAAAAACGTCCTGAATAAACATATACTGACTATTTGCGTGAGCTTTTCCTTAAACTAGACAATATTCTGTCTGGAGCTGCCGAACGACTTCAGAATGCTAAGGAAAAATCAAAAAGACATTATGATCTAGAAGCAAATCCTAAAAATATTACGGTAGGAGCACCCGTTTATTTAAAGAGGGAAAGCAGGCATGAAAAAAAATTTGTTTCATTGTTTGATGGCCCATTCTTAATAGAATATCTATTAGGAGCCCGGAATGCTCAAATTAGAATAGGACCCAATGAATCAAAGATTGTCCATTTGGATAAACTGAAAATGGCAGCACATCCTGTAGATGGGTAATTTCAAGGCAAGCTTGAAGATCTTGGAATAAGAGAAAATTTTAATTTTCTTTATTCTAAAGGGACGGGTAAATGGAATGAAGTGGTAAAACGGTTACATAGAGTGATGATGGAATGGTTGCCCTGAGGTCAGATTTTGCTTGGAACATTCAAATTTCTAAAATTGCTGGAATTTTTTGCAAAATTAAATGATTAAAATAGTATAATATGTATGAGTGAATAGGTAAAATAAATATTGTATATAGGAAAGGCTGCAGCATGCCCCCAGGTTTTTGTGGGTTTCCTGTGGGTTCGTAAGGCATAAGCCGGGGTTGTGAAGCGGCGTGAGGCCCACGCACCAAAACAAAGATAAAATGTGCCTTTCGCGACCGTCAAGCCACGTATGAAAGAATTGAGACAGTAATTATAACAAGATTTAATATAGGAATAAACATATGTATTAATTTACTTGTTGTGTGTATGGAATTAATTTTGCAGTAGTTTTTGAGCAATTTGGAACGAAACATTTTTGTGTTTGGAAAAATCAAAAATAGAATATAGATGTCTTATTATAATTAACATATATAATTTGACAAGGTCAAATTTAATTCAGTAATTTCTTTAAAATTAATTTGTCTCATATAAGTAAATAATTGAATGCAAATATTTCATGTAAATATATTTTTCTTTATGCCTTCTTTTCATTAAAATTTAAGATTTATACCTTCAAGCTAAATTTGAAAGTACGTAACTTCTGATATTATTTTCCTTATTTTGTTAATCTAACAGATATATAGAATTAATTAATTTTCACTATACAAATAATTTAATTATTAACGATTTTCAATTAATAACGAATAATTTTAATCTGGTAAAAGTTTAAAATTGTATGAAGCAATTCTAATTATAAACCTTCACAAGTTCAAGAAATTTAATGAGATTTCACATAAATTTTTGTGAATTTATTAAAATTTTAAAAGAAATGATTGATTAATTTTGGAAATTGTTGATTAATATATTTAAATTGAAGAAAATTTTGGAGGTGATATTAGGATCACATTGCCTGAGATGTGTTTGGATTTTCACCTTGTCACTATGAATTAAAATCAATCATTGATTAAATCTTACCTTGGGCTTGATTGATTGTTTTTTATCGCCTTTGTTCATTATAAAAGTAATTTATTCTTCACCCCCTTGATATTTGGATATTCATAAACTTCGATAGCGCTTGGATTTTTCTAAGTAACCATTTGGTATTTCCTTAATATTTTTCTTTGAAATTCAACGGATAACCTGAAAGAGAAATAAAATTTTAACAAAGAAATATTTCTAGGAATTTATAGAACTTAATCATTAATATAAAAGAAGTAAATAGTACTAATCTGACTCAGGAGGAAAAGTGACAGATAGAGGTTAGGTTGTCACTTGTAGTTGTTTTCACTCCTGTGATGAATGGGTTAGCTTGTAAAGGAAGGAAAATAGAACGGTAATAAGAAGAATGAATTTAAGTTATCACTTATGATATTGGAAGGGAGAAAACAATTTAATTAACTGTAATTCGCAATAAGTGGAGGAAACAGAGTTAGGAAGCACAAACACTGATTGAAATCGCCTCGAAGGTTAATACTATCGATGCGTCACTAAGGATTCTGTAAAATTCTTTAGTCTTTCGGAAACTTCTTGAAACTTTCAAACCTTTTGGTAATTTCTTTAAATTCTTGAATTTTCTAGAAAGTTATCATCTCCTTACTAAGGTAATAATAATGAAATCTCATAAATACAAGTTAATTAAAATAATTTACCGCGCAGGGATGTGGCGACTTCATCGCCCGAGAGCTCCGGCTCTTGCAGTCAGCCACGTTGCTTTGGGCTAACTCCCCAATGCAACGAATTATGCGGTTACGACACCAGTATCGCGCAATGCCACTAGGAACGAACCGAGGCGACGACCAGGCAATAGCCCCGGACAAACGCGAGAACATCGATTTAAATGGTCGGACCAACTCAGAAGCGACCTTCTTACCTGTTGGCAAATGAGCTCACCGGCGCGGAGAGGATTCGTGAAGAGGTTACGTGACCGTTGGGTCAATATGCACCTGGAACATGCTCATAAATCGCCTCAGTATTTAAAAGAACAGGTATCCTTCTTGCGAAAAAACGGATATGACGCTCTTTATCAACAAGAAGAGGAGCAACATCCTCTAGCAAACATTCCACCCGTTCCAGCAAGACCACCTTTGCAGATAGCCGATAATGCTAACATGAGAAGTAGGAGATCTATCCACCAAAAAGTCTTCCTCAGGATGGACAAATTAGCTGAAGCTAGCACTGCTCTCCCCGATTTGCTCCCCGAAGATGTTAATCTCTGGAATCTGAACTGTGTAGTGTACGGGAAGGTGGTATCCTTGCTTAGCGACGGTAGAAGTAACGATACTTCGGTACGTCTGAGTAAGACACGCGAGCGTATTGCACAGCTTCAGTTCAAAATTGAAACGGCGAGACGGCATGCATCAAATGTTCAGTGCGTGATTAGCTACATAACATCAAATAAAAAGTTCACTCCGAAAGTTAGGGCACTTGCTCGAAACTTGAGGAAAGCAAATCACACGCTGAACAAGTGTAAACTGTCGACCATCAAGCAGCACTGGACGCAAAAAATTAGATCTCTTTTGACAGCGGAACAGCGCCTTGAACGGCGAGTTGAGTAGATTCAGGAAAATTCCACCTTTTCTACTAATCCTTCAAGTCTGTTCAATAAAGCGTCACGTGCAGTTAAAAATCCGCCTAGTCGAGAAGAGATTCAAGTCTTCTGGAAGCAAGTATATGAAGATACTCATCAGCTAAATGAAGACGCTTCTGATATATCACTCTTTCGTAACTTTTGCCAAAGGCAAAGGTTACAAGGTCCAGAAGAAGAGTGTCCACTAATTACTGCTGAAGAAGTGAAGAAAGTTATCGCTAGAACTAAGAACTTTTCAGCGCCAGGGCCAGATAAAATCGACAACTTTTGGTGGAAGAAGTTTACTTCTACGCACCAACATCTAGCTCGTATATTTACTACTTTCTTAAGCGGAGAACAACCCGTCCCGTAGTGGCTAGTGAAAGGACGCACAGTATTGATCTCTAAGACCTGAGATTTGTCAAGTCCAAAGAACTACAGGCCCATAGCTTGTTTAAACTCCAGCTACAAGCTATTCACTGGCATCCTGAAAGAGAGGATATTAACATCTATCTAGCCGGTATGGAGTGTAATAGTTGAACAACGTGGATGCAAGAGGGGGCTGGCAGGTTGCAGGGAGAACCTTTTAATAGACAGGTGTATTACCCAGGACTCGATCAGGTATCGACGCAATCTGTCCATGGCTTGGATTGATTACCGTAAGGAATTCGATAACACGAACCATGAGCTACTTGTTAAGCTCCTTGAGTGCATGGAGGTGCATCCAAAAATAGTGAGATGCATAAAAGAGCTTATGCTCTTGTGGCGGACAAGATTTGTCATAACATCTGACAAAAGACAAGTGACTACAAGCTGTATCACATATAAGAGGGGGGTCTTTCAAGCAGACTCTCTAAGTCCGATACTTTTCTGCATCTCCCTCTTGCCTCTATCTATTGTGCTCCGAGGTAAAAGCTCTGGATACCTATGTGGCCCGCCGAACAGAAGAGTTTATAAGGTCAACCACCTTTTATACATGGACGACCTTAAACTCTTTGTTTCCTCAAAAAAGGACCTTAACATCCTTGTAGATGCGGTAAATAGGTATGCTAAAGCGATTGGCATGAGCTTCGGACTGGACAAGTGTGCCTGCGTCCACCTACACCAAGGAAGACTAGAAACTACATCATCCCGTGACGATCAGGATGCTCAACTCATAGGCGGAAATACCATTCAACATCTTGGTATTGGAGAAACATATACATATCTTGGAATACCGCAAGCGGAAACCCAAAATGTGCATAACTTAAAAACGGCCCTTGGAAAAAGGTATCGCTAAATTCTCAGAAAAATTTGGGCTTCCGAATTAACTGGAAGGAATAAGATCCAGGCGAGCAATATGCTGGCCGTTCCTATACTGCTCTACACGTTTGGTGCAGTAAAAAAGAACGTCGATGAGTTAAAGCAACTTGATCGAAGTACATGCAAGATGATGACAATACAACGAAGTCTTCATCCTAGATCTTCCGTACCTCGAATATATCTCCCTCGCGATAAAGGGGGTAGAGGCTTGCTAAGCTTAGAGTGTCTTTATCGAAGAACGGTTCTGGCTACAGCCTGCTCAGTTCTTAAAAGCACGGATTCCCTTATGCGACTCGTACATCAACATGAAGTCGCCAATGCTGCAGCGTTTCTATACCATGCCGCAGATAGGACCGCAGAGGAGCTTGACCTCCCATTTAATTCCAGTGACACTACACATGGCCTAGCATCGCTAACACCTCTGGTGCTCAAAAGTCGTATACAGGAAGCAGAACATGCGCTCCTACTAAGAGAACATGCTGACAAACCCTTTCATGGTAAGTTCTATGGCATCATACGTAGAGAAGAGCTCTCGATGGGTCTGTCCAACATGTTTTTCAAGTCTGCCGGATTGAGAACGGAGACTGAGGGATTTATTTCTGTCTGTCAAGACGGCGTTATAGACACCTTAATTTACCGCGAGCGCATAATGAATGTACCTGTAAGCGATACCAACTGCCGAGCGTGCAAGCAAGAGCCAGAAGCACTTGGACATGTTCTCAGTGGATGCTCTAAATATGCACGGTACGCATACATAGAGAGACACGTTGCAGCTCTAAAAGTGTTATATTACCATCTTAGGAATTTCTATGGTTTTGATCTATTGCCTGTCTTGCCATACGCCCAGGGGGAACTCGAGTTCGTTGTGGAGAAGGATCAGTGTAAGATCTACTGGAATTTCTCAATCTCCAGCACTCAACGTATCAGTGCTACGAAGCCTAATATTGTTCTCCAAGATCTGAAGAACAAGATCATTAACGTGATTGAATTCTCGGCACCAGCCGATGGTAATATCACATCAAAGGAGGGAGAAAAACGAGTTAAATATCAAGCACTTCTTTTCGAGCTGAGTAGGCTGTACCAAGGCTACAAAGTCCATCTTATAATTCTCATACTCGGCTGTCTTGGAGGTATGAAAGCTTTATTTATCAGCCAACTCAACAAGATTCCGGCTTGCCAGCGTCAGGCTCATTTCATCGCGAACCGGATGCAAAAGGCTGTTCTTCTGGGATCACTCCATCTGGTTCATCAACACTGTCCCTCTCAACATTCTACAAAGATTGGTAGCTCTAAAGAAGTATCCATAGGTGAAACCTCCATCTCCAACTGTCTTGTCTGTCGCGTAAGGTCATCCGCGGCTAGAGACCTGACTCCAAGGAACAGTGTTGCCCGATGTTATCACGCGTAAATTTCCCGCTTTTGCTTACCTCCTAGGATAGAAGGAGCAGAAGCGGATAACGTACAGGTTTCAGTAGCTTCGGGATTGATTTCTTTAAGGAACCATGATCGGAGCTTCCGGAGCCTACAACTTCTCTATAATAGTATGTATGTATGTATGTATGTATGTATGTTTATTGCCTTCAAGAATACAAGACTCTGTGACAAGGGAAGGCCACTATTACAAAATCGGTAAAATAAAGATAAATAACAAAATAAAAGAAAAGTTATAATATCGTATGTACAATAGGTTGTTACGTCATACTGGTTGAGTTCGGGCAGTAAATTATTCGAATAGAGACAAAGCTCTGATTTTTAAACATGTACTTATGAAGCTGTAAATCGAGCGAAGCATTCCTGGGTTTATATTTGACAACAATAAGAGAAGATTGTTCTCATTTATCATACCAATGTTGCGCAAGTAATGATTTCTAACAGGCGAGTAGATTGGACATTTGGCGATGATGTGTAAAAGATCTTCATTTTCTCTTAGATTACATAATTGGCAAATCTGCTGTGGATCGATTACAGTTGTTCCAGCTTTAGAGGTCAACTTAATGATGAACCTGGAGGAAGTTCTTATTTGTGCGAAAATTCGCTTAAAAACGAAAGGAGCTTTGAATAGCAGATATTGCTGGGGTAGCGCATCATTGTGTATAATTTTACTGTATATGTAACTAAAGTTGCTATTTTCCAATCTTAACAGATCCCGCGAATGGAAAAAATCACGGTATCCATCAGCTATACCATCGATTTGAGCTATAAGATTGGGACCATTGAGATCCATGAGATTGTGACATATTCCCGCTTCCTCCAAACATCTAATAAGTTGACCTAGCCAGTTATATTTAACATTTTTGCTATTCGCGGTTCCGGCTAGTTATAGCATACAAAGTTTGGGATAGCGCGAGTCTTCCATAAGGAAAATCTTTGCCGCCCAATTCAGCGCCGTTTTTAATATTTGGTATGACACACATGGTAGACCTAATTCCAATCTAACAACAAAGTCAGGCGTATTTCTGGGTAGGCGCAGAAGATTTTTGAAAAAACGGACTTGTGCTTTTTCGAAGACATCTAGATAATTTAATCCGATAATGTGAGCCGTATACAATAAGGAACTCTTGATAATAGAGTCATGAATTTTGATGATGGAAGACCATGACGTGCACTTAGTTCTAGTTAGAATATTGAACGCTGAGGCTGAGGCTGAGTTGGCTCTGCTAACTGCTGCATGCGCAGCTAAGTTGAAAGCACCTGTTCTAGAAAAAATCGTACCCAAGTATTCAAAACAAGAAACAAACTTCAAAGAGATACCATCGTATTTCAGACCTAGGAGTTTTGCGCTGATCCGACCTTTCTTGAATATAGTATATTTAGTTTTGTTATTATTAACCGTAAGTTTGTTTATATTACAATACTCCTGGAGAGCATTGAGTTTTCTTATCGCTTCTATTTTAGATTCTGCAAAAATAATTGAATCATCCGCGTAAATCAGCACAATAATGTCCGTGTCGCTCATGATTCTGAGACCCAAAAGACCTTTTTGTCTGAAAAAAATCTCGATAT
This sequence comes from Andricus quercusramuli, assembly GCA_932178445.1. NCBI lineage: Eukaryota > Metazoa > Arthropoda > Insecta > Hymenoptera > Cynipidae > Andricus > Andricus quercusramuli. The sequence goes on from CAKNXH010057679.1 coordinate 103,685, forward strand.
CCGAGGTTAAGAGGTTAAACATGATTGGGCTCAAAATCTCTCCCTGTAAAACTCCCTCAGTGACCGGCAGTTCCTCTAAGAACTCATTTCCCACTTTAATGCAAGTTAAGGCTCTCTCATACAGACTTTTTAGAATTCTAATTATTTTTGAGCTGATCCCAATATCAAAAAGTTTTGACCAGATGTGAGCGTGATTAACCGATGGAAAGGCTCTGGAGAAATCCACCACAATGGCATAGATATGTCTATTCTTGTTTTGTAAGTAAATTTGCGAAACAGATGCTAAGGTGAAAATATTATCCATACATCCCCTACCTCGGCGAAAACCTGCTTGGGCTTCCGGAATAATGTGATACATCGACTCCCATTTTTCCAATCTAGCCAACAGAATTTGCGTAAAAATTTTAGGAAGTGAGTTTAGAAGGGCAATAGGTCTATAATTATTGGGATTGGCTGGTTCTTGTTTTTTATGTATCATATGCGTTCCAGATTTTGTCCAATCAAGCGGTATATATTCATTCTCAAGTATCTTTTTAAAAAAAGTTTCCAGATAAAGGAGCCAATTAGGCGGTAAGTTTTTGTAAAAATTATTTGAAATTTGATCCGGCCCCGGAGCCTTATTCAGTTTACTTTTGTTAATTGATAAAAAGATTTCGTTAGCTGTAATTCTGCAATCCAATATTGGATTTCGCACATCTGTCAGCATTGACGGGGACAGACGTCTAAGAGGAAGTGTCAGACGGAAGAAATTTTCCCAAGCTTTTGTAGAAAGGATTGTAGATTTCATCTTTGAACCTCTAAATCTATTAACAGTATCCCAGAATGTTTTGCTATCGTTGACATTTTCAAGGCTTGTCAGAATACTGGATTCAAAGCTTGCTTTTTTATGAGCGTGACGAAATGGGATTTTTCTAAAGTCACATGACTTTATTTTTACGCGGAAAGAAATTCTAAATTTGAATTTATTTGAGGAGTTTTATTTAGTAAATGGAAACTAACTCAATGTTTGAGTTGGTTATTTATTGAGGAACAATTATTTGAGTGTGACTTCATCATTTAAAACCTGAATTTTAAATTGTTAATGATACAATATTTTGCTTAGTAACTTTAAAATCGTTTGATAATGAATAAATTATTACAAATTTTTTCATGAAAGAATTGGACAAAATAAACTAAATGGTTACAAATTATAATATAAAATTTATTGAGGTATATTACGAATGCGATAGTATTAAGGGAAAAACCAGGTTACATGAAAATATCGAGAAATAATGTAACGATGATGCATGTTTTCTTTTTCTCTCTCTCATAGATAAATGCGTCGTAGAATTAGTCATCGCAATTAAGAATATCCAATCTAGATTAAGTCCCGACAGAAGGTCGCCGAAATATGTGGTAAACAAGACGAAAGCGTCTAATAATATTGCGCAAACCCATGAATCAGCGAGGACTGATCTGGATTGATCTTGATCAGTCAGGATCGGAGTTCTGACTTGTTTTGTGGCGTTTAGGGTGAAATAATCCACATGCTGATTGGTGGATGATGTCGACATCGACGTAAAATTGGAATTATGATTGGCTGTTAGTGACGACATTTCGAACACGAGGCCTTCTACGTCATCAGATATAAGATTATAAAAATAGGAGCGCGCATTCAAAACGTCAGAAAAGGGTCTTCCTGCATTCAAATAATTTAATCATTGAATATCGCGATTCTTATCTTGAGATTTGTTCAATAAATTCTATTGAATGTCAGCTCCGGAGAGCATTCTATTTGATCTCTTAGAGATTTTCTCGGATTCAAATTACCAACCTTTCCAATTATGTCGCATATATGGGGAATTACATTATATCGTAATAATTGTCTACAATCCGAACGGATTTATTCAGTATACTTTGCCATGGGCACAGCTTGAATCTAATTCAGATTCAGATACAGAATCGAACTAAATTCATTTTAATTCAAATTTTACATCAGAATTCATGTTTTACTAAATTTTTCTAATTCTGTTTTGAATGCGCGCGTTTGCTTATAAAATCAACTACTTCGTCGCTGTAATTAATTGACGAGTTGATTTTAACAATTATGTTGTATAATTACGAATAAACAGTGAAACATTTGTTAATAGTGCAAATTGGTTTTTGTTTGATCAATTCCTGGATTCTTTTAATATAATTTCACGGTTTTAGCTTTCAAGCCAATCAAATCAGCAGCGAACCCCTGGAACTTCTACGTCCAATCATCGTTGGTGCTAGCAGAATAAAATTGACTTTCATAAAATAGGGACGTAACAATGGTATTGGGAACCGAACTCATGGCGCTGCGATCGCAAGATGGCGGAGACAGTCGGGATGTTTTGAATATCAACATAGTGTTATGTGTGAACAAAACCTTCAATAATTTAAAAAATGAAGCTCTCTCTTGCTGAAATTTGTGTTTTCGCGAATTGCTCGCCAACGAAGAGAAATTTTATCGAAGGCGAACGTGTTTTAAACGCTGGACATATTATTTATTGTGGGAAAAAGTCGGCGTCCGATTTGTTTGCTCTTTTAGCATATTGTATGCAAACCTCGGGTTTAAAAAACAATCCACACGAAATAAAAGATGAATTGCGTTAAATGGCAAACTATTAAAAGTGGAATGCAGCTGCAAAGCTGGTCCAAGAGGACAGTTCCTTATTTCAATACGACGCGGGTTTCTTTTTCGTACATATTATAATGTAAAGGATATTGAATTATTATTTCTATTGCCACCAGAATATATATTACAAGATTTAATTACAAAACAGAAGTTATATAACTAATAGGTTGAAATTAAATCGTAAATAAATCTTTCAGAATTTGTGGTTAGCTGTCAAGTAAAAAGATAAGATTTCTTACCTGCACATTACGAATTGCTTTTTAATGAACAACCCGATAAAAAGGTTCCCATGAAAAAGCATTGAGAATTTTTAATAATTAACAATGCTGTTTCTGTCCTTTGTTTTTGATTCCTTGATTAGGTAGGACAAATAATAAAATTCCAATCCCTTCCAAAGCAGATCGGAGTTCACAAACGTAACCTCAAATAAATTATAATTACAATTTTCGCTTGAAGCATTAGAAGGCGCCCGGAGGCCTAAAATGTTCAAAATATAGTAGGATTGCGTTAAAAAATATCACTTTTTTAAATTTCATCAATTACAAAAATATAAAGTCACGATAAACTTTTTTTTAAATTTATTGTTCACCACAGCTATTGTGTGGAAATCAATCCTGACAACGTAAAATTACGGCGAAAATTTTGTAATACTTTTCAATGCAAGTCTTCACACCGGTAGGGGACATACATGTCTTTAAATTAACTTGAAAAATATGTAAGAAAGTTGAGCATGGACATCTTTCCGAAGAATGTGCACGTCTGGAAATCGAATTCGGTTCGATTTTTTGTGAGAAATATCCTTGGCTAAGGTATTCTCCAGATGGCGTCATCTTTTCAGATAACAAACCGGTTAAATTATTAGAAATTAAGTGTTCATTCTCGGGAAAAACACAGAGAACACTTGACGTTATGGAAGGGCAAGATTGCAAATACTTAATTCTAGACGGTGACAGTTACAGATTGAAAAAAACACTCGTACTATACCGCACATGCTATAGAGAACGATTTTGATGAATCCTTTGTTGTAGATCTTTTAGGGCAATCAAAACTAGCTTATTTCAACGATATGATTCATCACGTGTGTTTACACGAATATTAATTTCAAGGCATAATTAGGATTTTTGTTATTCCATTTAAACATTGACATGAAAAGCATTTGTAATTGCCTTAGTATTATTAATTTTATTTTACATTTACTTTCAGTAGCTCTTGATTCAAAACGCATTATACTTTCAATATTCATTTTGAAAAATACTAGAATTACGCGAAATAATGCAAAAAATCTGATTATTTTCAAATACACTCAAACTCCAAAGATACGAGCTCCAGAGATACGAGCGCTCCACAGATATGAGCTTCTCGACTCCAAAGATGCGAGCGGAATTTTTTCCCCTCTACAATGCGATCTCACGCATTACCCCCGAAATCTAAACGTTGCAGGAGTGGGAGCCTCTTTGAAGCTCGTGTCTTTGGAGTTCCCGATCCCCGAACTTCTCGTCTCTTTGGAGTTCGAGTGTATATGTCTTATCCGGGTATCTCTAACGTGTTTACTAGTGGAAAGTATCCCCACGTGACAACTTCGAAATTTCATCACCAGGTGGCGTATTGGACCTGAGCGGTTCCCGATAGGAATCGATTGGTCAGATAGGTATCTGAAGTGCCGTGTTAACGCTATAGAACGCTATACCATATCCCTACAGTACTTCTCCCCGAGTGTTTAACTAATCACGAAAATACAATAAACGAGGTATAAGCTTTGCTGGATTGCAGTATTCACGAGTAATAAATTTATAATATATTTGTAATGTTTGCGCAAACTTAAAACTATTGACCGCAATGTTTGACTAAACATATTGTATTGGGTATCGCAGATACTAGTCGACGATTATTCTTAACATCTAGTAAAATAAAATACAAGAGGTGTTAACAATAGTTCAGACTTTAGACTTTTGACTCGCTTAAAATTTATAAGGGTGCGAGGTTGCTAGAAATGGTAGAAGGTTTGAAAGTTACTGGAGACCTCAGGTAAAAACGACTGTTGAATAACGAGTGTGAAGGAGTTTAAAATAAAAATACAACACGCCTGGTTGGCGAAAGGATGCAAGCAAGTTGCGTTATCAAGCGAAAAATACAGCCATACTTAGTGAACTTGGTAATAATTTACTTTAGAAATAGATTAGAGAAGTAAATTCAGTCGTTAGTGCGTGTGTGAATGTGGTACAGTCGGTTGAGCACACACACACACACACACAGGAATTCTAGACTTGGAAGGTAACTTTCTTTATGGCATAAGTTCGCAAAAGAGGAGCTGGGCCAGTTTCGTTATCTGAATCTCTTTGGATTGACAGGATGCTTTCGACGTCGTCGCGATGAAAAATACTGGTCTCAAATGCTCAATGGACACTTGACGTGAAGTGCCATTGACGTCAATTTCATACACGCGATCAGAGGTTCGATTTATTATCTTATGAGGATCGGTTAAGGCCGATCGAGAGATTTCCTGGCGTGGTTGCGCATGAAAACGTGCGAGCAAACCGTTAGATCTTTGAATAGGAAGGTTTCCGTTTGTATTTGTGATCTACTGGCATTGGCTTAATTTTTCGCATGTGTTTTCGAAATTCTTTGATGAACACCTGCGGATCTGGAGCGAAATCGTCAGGGAGGACGAATTCTCCGGGAATTCGTAGCGTGGTGCTAAACACGATTTCGGCCTGGGACGAAATGATGTTGAGAACATTAGACCTGAGTCCTAAAAGGACGATCGAGAGGGATTGGGACCACCCTTGGTCGGTATGGCACATTATTGCTGGCTTGAGGCATCGATGCCAGTGATTGTGTGCGGATGCGGTTACAACCTATAAGTTGTAATAGGGCTTTGAATACTTGGGATTCGAATTGGCTGCCCTGGTCCGTGGTGAGGGTCTCCGGTGTACCGTAACGGGAAATCCAGTTGCCGAAGAAGGCTCGATAAACTGTGGTGGCTTCGATGTCGGGGAGCGGTACTGCTTCGGGCCAAGAAGAGAGAAGCGATCAATCATCGTTCGGCAGTAGCGGTATCCGTTGCTTACGGGTATTAGACCTACAATGTCCATGTGGACATTGCGAAAACGACCGTCCGGTGCCACGAAGTCAGCAGGTAGAAGCTGATTGTGTCGCGAAACTTTGGACTGTTGACAATGCGTGCACTGTTTGCACCAGTTTGCTATGTTTCGGCACATAGATGGCCAGACGTAGCGCTTCCGGATGATGCATCCGGTTATTTTAGCGCTGGGGTGCGCGGGATCGTGGAAAATGTGAAAAATTCGTTTTCGCAGTAGAGCTGGAATATAGAGACGTAAAGTTTCGCTCAATAAGTCGCAGTAAATTGCTGACTTCTCCGAGTCCCATTGGATTTTCTTAAGACTTAAAGAGCATTTGGGATCCTTTAGGAGGACTTTCAGCTCGTCGTCTGAATCTTGGATTGTGGCAAGTTCCGAGATGCTGAACTTAATCGGAATGACAATTGCCTCGACTCGAGAGAGGGAGTCGGCCACCACGTTATCAACCCCAAACAGGTGTTCGATGTGGGTGGTGAACTGGGAAATAAACGACTGCTGTCGTTGTTGCCGCTGTGATGCCTTCTCAGACTTTTGCGAGAATGCAAAAATCAAGGTCTTATAATCCGTGACTACTGTCAAGACCTGCCTCTGTAGGAAATACCTAAAGTAGCGAATGGGTTTGAAAATAGCCGTTAGTTCTCGGTCATAAGCGCTGTAGTTCTTTCGAGCTGGTGAGAATTTCCTCGAGAAAAAGGCAAGTGTTTCCCACGCTCCGTCGAACCGTTGTTCGAGGGAGGCTCCCATGCCGAAGTCTGAGGCGTCTGTTACGAGACGAGTCTCGGAGTTGTGATACGGATGGGCGAGGAGTGTTGCTTCAGCCAGGTTTTGTTTAACCTGCTCGAAAGCGTTTTCTGCCTCGGACTTCTTGCGCGAATCGCTGAAAAAACAATTTAACGGTGCTTGATTTGTAGCCGCATGAACTATGCTGCGACGATAAAAGTTGACCATGCCCAAAAATCTGCGGAGCTCCGCGACAGTTTCGGGCTTGGGAAAGTTGGTAATGGCCTGAACCTTTTCAGGAGTAGGTGCACAGCCATCGCAGCTGATTGTGTAACCTACAAATTCCAGTTCCCGATGACCGAACTGGCACTTGGCATCGTTAATGCGAAGAGAGTATTCTCGTAACCGTTGAAAGACGACTCTTAAATGTTTCTCATGCTCTTCGTCGTTCGAAGACGCAATGAGGATATCGTCAATGTGGGCGAAGACGTAGTCCAGGTCACCCAAGGCTTGATGGATGTACCGTTGAAAAGTCTGCCCAGCGTTTCGCAACCAGAATGTCTGGTTTCACAAACAGAGTCCGAATGGAGTGACGACAGTGGTTTTGGGAATGTCCTCGGGTGCTATAGGAGTTTGGTGATATGCCATGTGTAAATCGATCTTGGAGAATATCTTCTTGCCGTGCGGGATTGTGGGAAAATTGCTCAGTGCGGGACCGGATATCTGTGAGGCACGTTCGCAGCATTGAGCTTTAGCCGCCGCCAGTTTGTCTTGGTGAAATCTCCTTGCTCGGTCGACTGTTGGAGGTCCCGTAGTGATGATATGGTGTTTAAACTTATCATTGGTATACGTGACGTGGCAACTACGTATTTTCACTATATTATATATCTGACTCCATGATATATATAAATGCTGTAATTGCTTCAGAAGGATAAATAAATTAGCACAAGATTTAACTATAACAAATCAGACTTTTATTCAAAAGAGAACATCGCACGTTCTCGTGAAGACGTGTGATCGATAGGTAGTTCGGAACGCAAGTGATGCTAGAGTGAAGCGGTCGCTTGGGATGGAGGAGAGGGGAGACACTGGTGGAGCAGGAACTCGGAGTAGGGAGATCCACAGTGCAACTCGCTCGCGAACGCGATAATTACACGGTGCTTGGTAAGGAAGGTTCCTACGGTTCTGTCGTATGTTATAGGAATCGCTTGGTCAAATAGGCTTAAAGGCACATTATTCACTTGACTTGTTGAAATAGAAATTCAGTTCAAACTTGAAATCCTTGATTTTTTACAAAAAATACATTATATTGCAAACATATGATAGAAGGTTGAATGCAAAAAAGTTATTTGAAATTCGATTAGGACATAATAGTAATTCGAGCTTGAGCGAAAAATTATGTTTACTAAACATTCAGATTTGTGAATATAAATAGAACACTTAAATTTCGTTCCATATTGACTCAATAAAAAATGTTATCTACAATGCGAATTAAGATTTCAAATTTACATTTGACATTTTCAATAAATATTTTTTAATTAAATTTGAATACAAATGAAATTTTATGATTTAGGTTGTCTTCACATGAAGCAAAATTTTTCAGTTCGAGAGATGATTTTCCTGAACAAAGCAACTACTCTAAGGATTCTGTTTCTGGCTACGATCCTCCCCTTTATTGCTATCTCTCTACGAGAAGCTCTCTCTCATTTTCTCTGCTGGTGGTAGTTTGTTTCACGACAATCAATTGAACTATTCGTTGTTATTTTGCGACCGTGATAAATAAAATAGAAAAATAATTCTATTCTTCCCTCTTTGGTCCCCAGCCTCCCCTTTCTTGTTGTACCTCAAAAAGAAGCGCTACAGTTTCGACTCGATTAATAAACCCCCTTCTGGCGTAGATGTACTCGTTGTCGTGGGTTGTGATTTATTTTACACCCTACTGAAAAAACCGACGTCCTACACTTCTCGTCACTACTACATTCGAACCGTTCGACGGAATGTCCGCGTTGGAGGACACACGACGAGTAACTACACTGAACTGCACGGTCGATGCCTACCGTACAGCCACACACACGCCGACACACGTCCGTTCCGCGCGAAGCAGGAAGAATAACTGGGGGGAGTAGACGCGCAACAGCCGACGAGAGGGACCTCGACGGCCCTCAAGTGGCACCCTCTATTGGAGCCGAGCCGAAACCAAACAATTTTATTTTTAAAAAAATCTCGTTGGATCCTATTAGAATAGGATCCTTATAGTTTCCGGCGTCGCAAACGATCACAATACTCGACGACGTTTCCTGCGTCGTTTCCGACGCCGGAAACTATCAGGATCTGACGTAGGATCCTACGTGGGTGACGACGCCGGCTACGACGCAGGAAACTATTGAGATCCGACGTAGGATCCGACGTCGGGTTTTTCAGTAGGGCAGTCATCGATTAAGTGAGTTGCTGTTATTTTTAGACCGTTGTCAATAACACAAACAAGAATTCTGTTGTCAGAGGAGGGCTCATTTACCAAGCGGTAACTTAACGCTTTTTTTGAGAGAGAGCAATAAAGGTGATAATCAGGATCAGAGAGGCCGCAATATAATTCTTTGTCTATTTCATTAACAATTATGGGAAAAGCACATCAACTCAGTTAATCTACATATGGCCGTAAAATTAAAGACCAGAACCACCGAGAACAAAAATATCCACGCCAGAAGGGGTCGCATTTACTGAGCCGAAACTATAGCGCATCTTTTTGAGAGAGAACAATAAATGGTAGAATTGGAACTAGAGAGGACGCAATAGAATCCTTTTGTCAATTTCATTACGAACAGTCGCAAAAGTACAGCAACCAAAACAAATACTTTAAAATTCGTTTCTCAACTCAAGTTTGTATTAGTTTCTATATTACTTTTCGAACCAAACACAACAGGAAATTTTCTTTTAATTTAAACGAAAATAACTATTAACATTTTTTATAGATTTTTTGCTTTGAGAATTAGCGTGGATAATAATGAACATTTCGGGCACGATTGAAGTTCGTAGAAGCTGTAATTGCTCAGAAAATACCTTTTAGCTGCGAAATTTTGCTTTGTAAAAAGGAACCCTCTAATGAAACATATAATTTATTTTTGACAAATTTTATTCACGTTTAAGAAACTTTAAACTTAATTTAAATATATGATTTAAATCTACTAAATCCTAACTATGACTAGATACGCTGAAGTAGAAACCTGCCTTCCGTAGAATCAGGCGGGTTTCAGGGTTAAACGGATTGGCATACATCATATTTTCACTCCGAAGGCATTAATTCAAATACATTTTGCTGTTCCGAAACGTAAGGTCTTTGCGCTTTTCACAGATTCAATAAAAGCCTTTCCTTCAGTTAATCACTAGCTTGTTAGGAAAAAGCTACTCAGGAATGGAGTGAGTACAAGAATGTTAAGAATCATCCAAAGTTTATATGATAACGCTTCCGTGACTATTAGGGCTAGGTGCAGCCCCAACACATCAGTTAAAATTACTCAGTCCTCTTCTATTCACTTTATTAATTTCTAACTTAGAAGAATACCTAAGAAATCACGGGGCGATAGGAATTTCAATCGATCACCTAATTGATATAATTAGTGATGCAGTTCGAGAAGATAAATGACAAGACGGGGGTCGAGGAAGGCAAAGAAGGAGAGCTCCCTGGAAAGGGGTAATAAATTAAAGCTCTCATAAGATGATTGTAGATGCAAGTAATTAAACAAATCTTAATGCAGCAGCAATAGTGAAATACTTTATTTAAATATTTAAGAAATAATTTGAAATAAATAATTGTAATTTTAATAATTTAGCATTTTTGAATGCTCATACAGAGGAGGGTAGAGATGTTAGAATTAAACATTCACTGACAAGGGGACGTTTAGGTACTTTTTTACATTCTCATCATAATGAGAAGGTATTGGTTTTATGTGAAAAATGACTTTCGCGGATTCCATCAAATGTCGACGTTTTGAGACCCCCTGAGTCAGAAAAAATAGTTTTTACGTCGGTGTCTGTCTGTCGTTGTCGTCGTTGTCGTTGTCGTTGTAGTCTGTAAACACGATAACATTTGAAAAAATTATCCGATTGGATTGCCTCTTGGCACACTTCACAAAAGTGTGAAAAGAAAGGACGAGTTCGTCAGCCAGCTATTTTGGAGAAAATTTCGAAAAGTTAGAGCATTTTTGACATTTTTGTGACCATTTTTTTCGAAATTTGACATTTCTATTCACGGCTCTTCATATCACATGGAAATTCGAACAATTTATTCTTATGACTTTTTTCGATAAAAGTAAAATTGTCAGAGCTATAGGATTTTCAAAATCCAAAAAAACAAATGAAAATTAACATTTTGAGCCAAAGAACGCACGATATGAAAAAAAGTGAAGACAAGAAAAGTGTTTCTTTTTGCACGCCCAACAAGGGTATCATAACGACTTTTTGAATTTTCTTGAAAAAGTGAAAACTCACATTTTTATTGCACAAAAAATAATGAAAAATCCAAAAATTTTAATTTTACGGACAAACTATGCAAGTTACGACAAATGATGATTGAACAAAAATTATGCACTCAAAAAATATCTACAAATTTGTTGATGGTCACTTTTTGATAGGATGTGTAGTTTTTGTATTATTTGTAAAAATTACATTAACAGTAAAAAAATCAGCCCGATAAGTGGGCACATTCTCATCAAAGCTTTGCTTATTTATTTTCTTTTTCATCTCGTGTGTGTTTTTTTTCAAAATATCTCATTGTTTTCATGTTCTCAATACTATTTCTAACCACTAAAACAATAAAATAACTATCATTAATGCTCACGGTACTTGAAAATTTATATTTTTGCATTCTCATCATAATGAGAAGGTATTGGTTTTATGTGAAAAATGACTTTCGCGGACTCCATCAAATGTCGACGTTTTGAGACCCCCTGAGTCAGCAAAAATAGTTTTTACGTCGGTGTCTGTCTGTCGTTGTCGTCGTTGTCGTCGTTGTCGTCGTTGTCGTCGTTGTCGTTGTAGTCTGTAAACACAATAACATTTGAAAAAATTATCCGATTGGATTGCCCCTTGGCACACTTCACAAGAGTGTGGAAAGAAAGGACGAGTCCGTCAGCCAGCTACTTTGGACAAAATTTCAAAAAGTTAGAGCATTTTTTTGACATTTTTGTGACCATTTTTTTCGAAATTTGACATTTCTATTTAGAGCTCTTCATAGCACATGAAAATTCGAACAATTTATCCTCATGACTTTTTTCGATAAAAGTAAAATTGTCAGAGATATAGGATTTTCAAAATCCAAAAAAAACAAATGAAAATTAACATTTTGAGCCAAACAACGCACGATATGAAAAAAAGTCAAGATGAGAAAAGTGTTTCTTTTTGCATGCCCTACAAGGGTATCATAACGACTTTTTGAAGTTTCTTGCAAAATTGAAAATTCACATTTTTATTGCACAAAAAATAATGAAAAATCCAAAAATTTAATTTTACGGACAAACTATGCAAGTTACGACAAATGATGATTGATCAAGAATTATGCACTCAGAAAAGATCTACAAATTTGTTAATGGTCACTTTTTGATAGGACGTGTAGTTTTTGTATTATTTGTAAAAATTACATTAACAGTGAAAAAACCCGCCCGATAAGTGGGCACATTCTAATCAAAACTTTGCTTATTTATTTTCTTTCTCATCTCGTGTGTGTTTTTTTTCAAAATATCTCATTGTTTTCATGTTCTCAATACTATTTCTAACCATTAAAACAATAAAATAACTATCATTAATGCTCACGGTACTTGAAAATTTGTATTTTTACATTCTCATCCAGAGAAGGTATTAGATTTGTGTAAGATTTGCCTCCCCCCTCCCCCCGGTTTTTGTCAAATGTCAATTTTTCAATAATCATTTTAAAATTTATCATATACATGTTCAATAAACGACTTAGATACTTTTTTTCTATCCTTTGCAGGTAGTTGTAAAACATCATTCAAATTGTATGATTTATTAGAAAGATACGGAAATATACACTTCAGTAATGGAATTTCCTTCTTCATTTGATATCAAATACAAATTTAGTCATTTTTATCTGAAGAACATAGAACATCACATATAGTCGTTGCGAAGCGCGACGAACAAATCTTGTGCCGCAAGCGCGCTCAAACTTTTGCGTTTCTATTATACGATGAACAGAAACGAGCGTGGAGCGCGAGGTTTACATGATTTTGAAAGCAAATATCGAGCGCGAAGCGCGAGTGTCTTGATGAGAATGTGTTCATTAAGGTCGATAGAACCTTAAGTAAATTATTTCTTCTTTTTATGTAAAACTGACGTAATTAAACCAAAAGCAAGTCATAACGATGAAGTTTACTACGAGAGTAATAGCCCACGAAGCGCGCAATAGCGAGCACACGATGTGCGAAAACCTATAGAAGAACCAAGTTTAAAGCGTCAGGTAAATGTGTCCCAGCGCGTAGCGCGAGGTGAACACATTATCGAGCGCGAAGCGCGAGATCCAACAGATGCGCGCCCTAGGCGCGCTCAAACTTACGAGCGAAAGGTACGTACCGGAGGTTTTCTGAGAAAATCAAGAAGACGCAATTTTGAGCCATTTTCGAGAAAAAAACATTCTAAAAATTGCGAACAGATGGTCATCGAGCCGGTGCAAAAGTATTTCGAAGCGTCGGTTGCTCCCTGGTAGAACGCTCGGCTGATAGCCGCAACATTGGGCGTTCGATTCTCATTATCCTTACAAATTTTTTTCTTTTTTTTTCTTTATCAAAATGCTTGTTTATTCCATTTTTGAATAACATTTACTAAAATTATACTATTTAATGATTATTTATTCCTAATTGTAAAAAAACTGTGTTTATCGTATTTTTATCATCACTCGTTTCGACAATTGTGCATTTTATCAAAATTCTCTATTCTTCATTATTTTCTAGTATTTATATATTCAAGTCAAATTAGGAACAAAGTGTTTCAAATTATAATTTCAACAATAAATACAAAATTGAAATGTCAAAATACATGTATGATGAGATGTTCAAGGTGAACGATGAAGGTTTATCGAATTGCACCACTAAAGTAATTCCACCAAAGTGTACGCCTTTGTTCCAACCTTGTGATGTTTATTTTTACAGGCAGGTGAAAAATCTTATGAAATTTCTCCAAAACTGTTCTTACTTGATTGAACACACTATGCACGTTTGTTTAAGTGTCCAAGGTGCTCATGCCAGACCTTCAAACTCGTCGTTGTCACGTTAACTTCGCTTACACTTCGTGCATCTTTCATGCGAAAAAAACATTTGAAAAATTTCGTTCGACTGTTTGACACCAGTCGCCACGATCTCGCCTCTGTCGATCAAGTCTACCTTTTCTGGCAAACAATTAAAGATACGAAAATACGTTTAGATGAAAGTTTGCACGTCTGAGAAAGCTACATAAAAAGTGCCTTCTATTTCTTTGGGATATTTTTCACCGTTTACTAGAAAAATGCTAAAATTACATTGTTACACTCAGAGAAATGTCCTGTTGTGAGAAAAGGATGTATCTTGACGTGAATGGAATTTATCTTAAATTTAAGGTAGAGAGGATTTTCATTTGTCTCACATTTAATCCTTTTGCAGCAAAAATTTTACCAATGCGACTAACTTCATCCAATCTTGCAGCAAAACAATTCTGTTCGTGTAAAAAATATAGGCACGTCTTTCAAAATAAAATAGGCAAGAGGACGATGATTCTGTTTCAAGACAACTTTTTCTCTGAGTGTAGGAAAAAAAATTCTCACGGCCACAAAAATGGTTTAGCCCGCATAAAGGTGATAGGATGCCTTTCTTCTATCAGGAAAAACTTCTAAAAATATTTGGAAGAATAAAAAATGTGGGGTGTTGCAAAAAATATTTTTTTCACTTTTTCTGAAATTTAATGGAAAAAATAATAGATTTTTTGAAAAATCCAACCATTTTTATTTTTTCCCATATTTTTTTTAACAATTTCTGATTATATAAAGAAGATATCGCATTAGCCTCATGCCACCTGAACCATTTTTAAATGCCGGGAGAATATTCTTTCCTAACAATGTAGTTTTTGAATTTTTCTCCTACACAATGAAAGATATCATAAAAGAACGAGATGTATTTTTCATAGAACTTTGTTGGACAGGCAAACTTTTGTCTTAACATTTTTTTGTATCTGTTATTGTTTGCGAGAAAAAGTATAAAATTCGATTGTATGAAAAAAATTCTCATGACAGTGAATGCTATTATAATCGAAAAGAAAACGATAAATGTCTCAATTAGGTCAAAAGTTATAGATGTTTAAAGAAAAAATGTTGGGTTTTTGAAAAGGAAAGCACAAAATTCAAATACGCATAACTTCTTAGAAATTTTGTTTTGGCAATTCGGAAAAATATTCATCGCTTGACTTTCTCTAAAAACCAACATATTTCATCCCCAGGAGATTCTGCGACTTCAAGTGTGTGTTTGTTTGATTTGACACTTCTGTGTCTGTTTGATTTGAACTAGATTTGGCTTTGGATTCGGTCTGTTTCTTACATTAAACGTATTCCAATTTTTAAACTTCTTCAATACAAATTACATATCCCGGAAATCGTGAAGACTTGTAGATTTTGAATATTATATTCACATATCGTTAACTTAAAAATTGATTTAAAAAATTACATTCGTACTTTCGGCCAGCTTATAGACAAAAGAACTCTGCTGAGAAGGACCGAGGAGGCTGGAACTTCAGATTACGGTATTCTCATTCAAGGCTGATGTTTCCACATCTGACAGTGAAGTTCGAGCCTCCACGTCAAACATTTTCAAGGAAGACCTATGACGAACAATTCAAGCCGGCAGGTCAGGCACCTGCAAAATTATAGCTTCTTTTTCTCTGGGGTTCAGTTTAAAGTAGTTGAGGAGTATCTCTACTTAAGTACTTAGGTTCCTATAAGCGCTGTTCTAAGAATTCTTTATTCTTTGAAATCTGATGCTTAGCGCACTAAAATCACGCTTTGTTTAGTCTCACGCTCAGTGAATTGTATTACGCTATCGCAATCTGGAATTGAAGATATATTGAACTTATCGAGAAGCTTCAATCGAAATTTTGTAATAGAGTTTCAAACCTTCCTTCTCATACATTAAATTATGCTTTACGACTCGAAACTAATAGATTACAATTAGTTTATGATATTTTGAAGCCAGCGCTAAGTTGGCTGCAGAGGCTGTTGGAAATGGAAGACAAAAGATATCCCGTACACTGCTTAAATAAATTAAATTCCTCAGCAGCTAAGCCTTTGAATAATATTAAATTTAATTGGGTTTTGCAATTAAAGGAGTTTTTCTAGGTGTGCAACTCTGCTCATTTATGGCAGGGACAGTGCTCAGATTATGGTAAAATACTAGAATTTGGCAGCCTACAGGTATTTTCACAGTTTTCTTCAGTACCATGCATTCAACCTTATCTTACTTTCCTTTTCCCTTTTCATGTCACAAGCACAATTGCTCAGCTCAGGCTCCTGGATTCAATTAGAGGTTTGCATGCGTATCGGAGAGTTTAAATTTATGTACGAGCCATCTAAAACGTATCCAATTTACAATCTCAGGGAAAGAGAGGATTTGTATAATTTCTTGGCTACTTCTCTGGCACATGCGGATTATAGATCTTCCATTTTTTAGCAGCCTCTAGACGTTACATCCAGTGGACAATACAGATTATACTTCCTTAACTCTCTCTCTGCAAGATCTCCGCAAAATCACCTTTTTTATGTCTAAAATCTTGCATCATAGAACATTTGTAATTAAGTCTTAGGTCGTGAAATGTCACTGTAAGCATTACAATATCTGTTAATAATTATTTTTCTTCATGTTTGTTTTTCTCCTTTGAGACTTTTTCGGGCTCGATTAATAGTGTTGTTCTCCAGTGTTTATATTCCCTGTTGATTTTAACCCTCCGTTTGGTTTATGTTCTGATAACTTTCGGTTTGGCACATGTGGTATGGCCAGGCTCCTATATATTCCCATACACATGTATGGAAATACTGCGTTTTTGGAGGGATATTGCAATGCATTTATATAGCATGCAGGTATATATTTTTGGGTTTTCCCTATGCCTAGCGGCTTTCGCATATGTTTAATTATCTACTGAGATGGAAATAAAAAAATTTAAGAGTATGTGTGTGGAATTAGGGGAAGTAGAGGATGGAGAAATAAGGAAAGTGATGTGATTAGGAGTGTGGGATGTGAGGGATTGGGAAGTAAGAGTAAGTATGAGTGATGGATGTGAGGGGAGGGGAAGTAGAGAAAGGAGAAGAAAGGAAAGTGAGTGAGTAGAAAATAAGAGAAGTGAGGGATGTGAACAATGTGAGGGGTCGGGATGTTTTTTTTATATTAGAGAGGAGGTAAAAATGCATTTACGCACTGAGTGTGAGACTCAAACTAAAAACGGTAATACCCACTAAACTCACCTCCTCTTCCTGACAACCCATATCCTCGGAACCGCTTTCGCATTACTTCAAGGACATGGGGGTAAGGACAATAAGCCGTTTTTCGGCTTTCAACATTGGGTGCCAGCTTGGCGTTTTCCCCCCTTTCATCCAACCAGGATGCACGCATCGTCCTCAGTAGTGTGGTGGTACCAAAACTCGGGCTCGTCGGCTTCCTGCATCCTGGTTGCGTATGTTCCGTTAAGCAGCGCGTCCTTGAGGCTTCCTCAACGAGGTCACCTCTCGAAACGCTCTGCACCTTTTCGTTCCAGGCACATGATCTGTCCGGGGCTTGTCGTCTTCTGCGGCGCAGAGGTAGCATTGAGGGGTGCTTTCGCACCCCGCAGCCCTATGTCCCTCCTTGCCGCACCTCCAACATGCCTTCATCCTGTCTCGATCCATGCAGCCCGCTGCCATGTGGCCAAAGCATAGGCAGCGACAACACCTGAAGGCCTCCGTCTTCTTCCGCACGCGACAGGACACCCATCCCACCTTGAGGTGTCCCGTGCGGAAAAGCCTTGCGGCAAGCTCCTCCCTCATCTCGACGAAGGCCATTAGATTACTTCTGAAGGCCTTCTTCGTCATACCGACCTTTATTTCACCGCTCGCTGCTTCATTAAAGTGTTTAGAAACGGTGGCCTCCACTTCTGCCACACCGGTGGTAGTGTAGAGGTCCAGGACCTCGACCTCGATGCGGAGGACGAGATCGCGCATGCTACCCCCAGCACCGACCGCTTCTTTGATGGTTGCCGACAATTTGGCTCTGCCATCCGCCTTCAGCCCTACCTCCACAAGAACCTCTCCGTTTCGGGTTTGCCTGACATCCTTGATTTTTACTCCATGGGTGTCCGACTTCACCTTTCGCTTGAGGCTTCTCCTTCTCTTCTCCTCTTTTAGCCGTCGAGTTCACCGCCGTCGCAGCAGTGCGGGTCCTCGGCCTCTTCTCCATAGGCTTTGAGAAAAAATTCGCCTCAATGGGACTCAGGGTGGACTCATGTTCGCGCTTCTCTGGCTTGGGAGCGAGTGTTTACACGGCTTCTCCTGCTTGTGTCCCAGATTGGCTCATCTTCTTCTTCTGCGTTGCCTTCCTCCTTTCCTCTATCCTCGCCTTTTTGCCGGCGGCCCACCCAACTCCTCTTGGCACTAAACAAAACCAGTAATCGGCTGTTATTGCGGCCATTCCCAGCTTACTTGCCAGTTCCTGTGCTTCCTCCAGTCCATGCCTGATTGGCATGAACATATTCCTCTTCGTTTCAGAGAAATCCTGCATCGTTTCTACTGCGTCTGTCAATTTTTCGACGAGTTCTCCAGCGTCTGTTAAAGCTTTCTCGCCAACATGATATCTTGTTTTGCCTCAGTCTTTTGATTAACGTCAGGCTCCTCCGTCACATTCAACGGACCTAGTAGTAGGGAAATGTAAGTCCACCCCCAGAGAGCCCCGCATGCGGGGGTAAGGTCTGCATACTCTTAAGAGGCGACCGGGTATCCTAGAGGCACCCTTTAAAACACCACACCCTTGTGACCATTGTCCGCGACTGCTGTAATTGTATTCAGCAGAAACCCTCGGTACAGGACCCCCTATCCGGATCCCGGGGGTGCGCCCGGTAGCCTGGTCAAAGGCGCCGGGAGGGGTTGGGATGTAGAGGAGGGAGAAGTATGAGAAGTGAATGAAAGTAGAGGAATTGCGGAGAGGGGAAGTAGATGAGGGAGAAGTAAAGAAAGGGAGGGGAGAAATAGTAAGAGAAGTATGGGAGTGGAATTAGGGGAAGTAGAAGATGGAGAAGTGAGGGAAGTTATGGTATTGAAATTGTGGGATGTGAGCGGTTGGGAAGTAGGAGAAGCGAGTGTTAGTCTGGGATGTGAGAGGGGGAAGTAGAAAAAGGAAAAGTAAGGAAAGTGAGGAGGTAGAAAGTAAGAGAAGTGAGGGATGTGAAGAATGTTAGAGGCTGTGACGTAGAGGAGGGATAAGTAAGAGAAGTGAAGGTAGTGAGAAAGTGCGTAAGTAGGATGCGTGGGAAATAAATGTAGGGGAGTTGA
The DNA here is from genome assembly GCA_932178445.1 of Andricus quercusramuli. Lineage (NCBI taxonomy): Eukaryota > Metazoa > Arthropoda > Insecta > Hymenoptera > Cynipidae > Andricus > Andricus quercusramuli. The sequence goes on from CAKNXH010057679.1 coordinate 122,679, forward strand.
GGAGAGGTAAAGTAGATGAGGGAAGAGTAAGGTAAGGGAGTGGTAAAAAGTAGGATTAATAAGGGGGTGGGCAGTGTGGCAAGGCAACTAGTGAAAGTGAGGATATGGGAAGTGAGTGGCGTGATGGCAATGGATGCAGAGAAGTGAGGGTTTACTTTATAACGTTCACCACGAAAAACTAAAAAAAAAATCGAGCCAAATTTTCAAAATGCAGTATATTTCATATATTCCCCCATTAAGTATAAAGTGGTCTTGACCAAGCCATATTTGCCAAATCGAAGTATATTAAAATAAATATTCTTGTAATTATTCTTGTATTGCATGTATCCTTTCATTTTTTTCAATGATAGCTAATGAAAATTTAGGAAAAGTCAGGGAGTTTCAAGTCATGAGCTCAATCAGAAGTATACTAAAAAAGCATTTCAAATCGTGAAAGTTCTGGCTGGACCCATGTGCCAAACGGAGGGTTAATTAAGTTTGTAGTTTGGAGTTTCTGTTTCCGCTGGAGTGGGGAGGCAGGCAGCGTGTGTTTCGCTTGAATAGGAGACTTCCTCCCTCTTTGATCCTTCAGTTCGATCATGACTCATGCCTCCAGGTGCGTCGTCACTCCCGGAGCCTACATCTTGGCCACTTTTACAACCTAATCAAAACATTTTTTTATGCGATTAAGATAACTTGTGTGTCGCATTCAAGGATTCAAACTCGGATTGAAAAGTTGATAAGCTATTGAAATCAATGTACAATTGTTTGGATTAAAATCAACGAGAATTCAAGTAATGGAAAACCATAAGTAATATTCAGATCGCAGTTGTGTTGAATTCTATCTCGGAATTTTCTCTGGTCGGTTGACTGAGCCTTAAATTGACAGTTTGCTGATTCCTCGCTTTCCCACGTTACGTCGGCAGTAACGATGTGTTAACCAATATCGTTTTACTGCTTATCTTATCATGGTAATCGACGTTGATTCTGCCACGCACTCTGCTTATTCATGTAAAAGAATATGTTTCTTATTGTATGTCTTCCACTTATTTGTAATGGTCAACGACGATGGAGCAAATTATTGTATAATAAATGAATAAATATTAAACTTCAATACTGTTGGATCATAAAAACTTTTAGGACGGAAATTCCTATATTAAAACTTGTGAACCATGGTTAAGATAAGTGAATATAGCGCGACTGTCGTACTGGTATCAAGTGCTTTATTCTCAGTCACGAAAAAAAAGTTTTCATTCGTCCGCGATAAGTATGATTATTTTTAAAATTAAACTTAAATAAGCTCAATGCTTTTTTAAGTCTGGTATCCTGATTTCCAGACCGAGATAGTTTATAAAAGCGAAATTTTTTTCCTTTCTTTTAAAGTTTATCCGGCAAGGTTATTTTCGGATCCAGGGAATCTTTCACTTTAAATCTAAGTAAATTTTATCCTCTGTTTTTCTGTGAAAACGTTAGAACATCATCAAGTGGACACAGATGCATCCAGTATTTGAATGAAAAAGGGCTTTCTGTTTCCGGAAACTCAGGGATTCGTGATAACGATTTAGGACCGGGATGTCAGCATCAAAAACTTTCGCCAGCACGTGCTACTTCAAGAAGTGGTTGACAGGGCCGAGTATGTGGAGATACAAATGAATCGATCGAGCACATTATTGATGTTTGTCGCATAATGGCTCGGTGGGAGTAAACACGAAGAAAAAATGATGTACCGGGTATTATGTATGAGCAACCTAGAACTCTTGAAAGAATGGATCCTTTCTGGAGATGAAATTCCAGTTTGCGTTTTAGAAAACGAAGATTATAACTTATATTGGGTTCTTACCATCCAGATGGATCATCATATTCCAACCAATCGACCTGACATCGTGTTGTATGAGAAAAAAGGCGGAACAGTCTATATCATCGACATTGCTGGTTCATTTGATCGGAATTTTCAGGCAACCTATACAACAAACATCCATGCGTATAGCGAGCGGAGGCATGAAGTGAAACTAATATGGAGGAATGTAAAATGTGCATCTATTCATCTGACTCTGATTTCAGCTACAGGCAATGTTTACGTAACATCCACTGAACATCTAGAAAATCCAAGAGTCAATAGGTATTGTAGCAGCTCAGGAAGCGGCTTCTAAGCACCTGTCGCATTGTGAGCAAGAAACTTCCTAGACCATGAGGAAGAAGGCGACTGAATTCTTATGAAGACAAAACTGAATTTGATTTGACGTTAAGAAGTTTCAAACATCCTTATACATTTTTGACACCTTTTCCTCATCCGAGCCTTGGCATAGTCTATGGCTGATGATGAAAAACCAGGTACACTCAAGAAAAAAGTTAAAAAATACAAGAACAATGAGCATTTTAACATTAAAATATGACAAGTTACATTATTTTCAACTATAAATTAAAACTTTGGAATATAATATTACTTACCTACTTACGATAATTTGTCGCAATTTTTACAAACTGATTCCACTATTAACAAAAAAAATTGTGCAAATTGTTAAAATATGTATTGTGTTCTGAGAGAAGTTCTGTTACAAGCAGATGAATTGAAAATTTTATTCAGCTAAAACCTTTCAATAAACTCAAGCCAGTGTTTTTTTTCATATATTTTAATTTTATAAATTTCCTTATGGGCACTCTCGTTTTTCCATAATCATATTTTTATGTTTCAGTAAAAGTTATTTTCTGAAAAATACGTGTAAACAATACGAATTCATCTATCAGCGATTTTAGGTTTTCAGCGCTGCGGGCGCTGCCGGTCATGCCCTGTGAATATCAACGTCATGTCCGTACTCAATAGAGTATCAGGAAAGGAGAAGAAAGCAAACTTAATATCCCTTTTATTCTTCGTTCTTTCATTGTATTCCTTTATTCCTATCTATCTTAATCTCTGAAATGAAAATATTAGACAAAAATTAACCATAAAGAATAAAATTACAATTTTTTTTTAATTTTTTCTGTTTTGCTTCTGTATAAAGGAAGCTTTATAGTCGTAACAATTTCAAATTTTTTTCAAATGATTGAATCAAGGTTTTCTCAGTTGATAAATGTCTAATACAACGTTCTAACAATTTTCCGAATGTGTGTGTTGTCTTTTTTGGTTAACATGATAACTTAAGCATGGTTATAGGCAAATTGATGAAAATTGGGCGGCTTATTTTCAGCACTAATATCTCAACATTGACACAAAAATTGCTCAAAATATTCAATACATTTTTTTAGTTATATTATGATATTTGAAAAATAGGTTTTTTATAGTAAAAGTTTGTTCATTAGCGTAATTCAAAGTTGATGCAACAATATAAAGGATTTCTTGATACAAGACCAATCGATTGACCTATAATATTAATACAATTTATTGAAGAGTAGGAAAATTATGGTCTTTTACAGTTTAAAAAAATCTGTTTTTACCGTTAATTTTTGTTCATTAACATCATTCAATGTTAACACAAGAATGAAGAGGACTCCTTCATTCGAGACTAACTGATCGAACTGTGTATTTTTGCATTTTTATGGGGACCCCTCCTCTTTGAGGAAGCAAATATGTAGGCGTTCTCTTGGAAAGGGCCCCTGTGAACGGTATGGAGTTAAGTATATGGGCATATATCCGGATAAATTTCTGGCAGTTTAGGCCCAAGGCGAACCCTTTAGGATGAAAAACAAGTCGCCGAGCATTAACACATGCATATATGGGGTACAATACGTACAATAAACCCACTTATAGTAGCCCACCCTGATTTAGAAAAACGCAAATATCTCCCTAACTAGAACAGGTCATAAGGGCCATTTTCATGTGGACGCCCACATATATTTGGTAATTAATCATAATGACGAAGCAAACTGCTCATAAAATGAGCAGCATACAATTATAAATATAAAAAGAGTGGAAAAAAAATAATATAAGAAATATAAAAAGAATTCACAGATAGCTGTTGAGAGCATTCGGCGCTGGAAAGTATTATTAAAAGTAAACTTTTCGGAAATAGGTAATACCACCAAAAGAGGAACACTCTTCAGTATTGGGCCTCCCCCTGTATTTCTCGCTTTAAAATATTATGAATATGAAGCTTCTTCACATATTAGGTTAAGTCTGTCATAAAAATCGTGGTTTTATTAGCTAAAAATGACTTTTGGTGATTAGGAAGACTAAATTAAATTAAATACTTTGACAAGTTTTGAATGTTCATAATTCTGCCGTGCAAAACATAAACAATGTTATTCAGTATGGGTTACATATAAATGAAATATAAAACAAGCCTAAACATTTTTATTTTATATAGGTCTGTGAAGAAGATACAATTAAAAGAATTCAGGAACGATTTCTGGACTTCAATGCTCATGGTGCTTCGTACACCTGGAAGTTTGAAGGAAAAAGCATAAATTTGCATTATACACTAACAGAAAATGGAATACTGGATGAACGCGATCTGTTTGTTGATTATGGTCTTTCAGAAGAATCTTATGTTCCAACTTTAATGTGTTATTACAATGATGATCTAACTCAGACATAATTTATTAAAAAAAATAAGTGAAATAAAATAAATTACCGAGTTTTTAATTTACATGATTTTTCAAAAATTATTCGAATATATTTATGTAAAGCAAGAGTACTTGGAAGTAGACACAATTTGTTCATAATGTGAATAGGGACACGAATTTCAAAAAAAAGAGAAGGAATTGCCTTTTTTCGCTTAATATTTCAAATAAACCGAATCTTGTTTAAAAATATAAATAATTCATAGGAATAATATTAAAAATTATAAATCTAACCATAAATAATAAAATTAGAATCCACATCATACACTATTAATGCAAATTTTAATTTAACTTCTAACTAAAATACGTCAAGAGTATGGGGCGTCCATATATCACGTGACCAGAAATGAGGTTCTTTCTACTTTTTTATTGTTACTCCTTTATATAAAAAAGCGGGTGAAAGAACGGATTTTGATAAAACTATTCTTGCCTCACTTAATAATCATTTTTGATACCAGTAAGCCTAAATTATGTCTATAAGCATTTCTCCAGGTTAACTAACACCTCATATGAAGAAATTTGGAATAAATCAGTTATCACCTTAGTTAGTAAATTTTTTTAGGCCTAAATTTGGTACACTTAATTTGGTGCATGAGGGTAGGTACTTCGTCAGATGCTTGCTTCACATGTGTGCAAGGTAACTGCGAAATTTCAATGATTTCCCATAACTTTTATCATTGCAAAATAAGCTTTAACGAACTTATGTCAAATTTCTTCGGAAACTTCGAACTCTTGCACTTGCTTGTGGCTAATAATGATGTCGTAAATCTTGTACTTTCCTGTAATGCCTTACAAAGAGGCCATGTGATGATTGCGTCACGTGACTAGATTCCTACCTTACCGGCACTTTTTTTATTTGTCAACTTATTGTGATACGAATAGTCACATCGTATTGAAAATTTGAGATAATAGATAAGAAGCGCTTAGAAAGGCGGCTCTGGTCCTTAATTGTAATAATCATGAGAAAAGCAAAAAAAAAATTTTACAAACAAAACTTTTTGCATGATTATTACAATTTAGGACCAGAGCCGCCTTTTTTGGTGCTTCTTATTTCTTATCCTAAATTTTCAACTCGATGTGGCTATTCGTGTGAAAATAAGTTGACAATTAAAAAAAGTGTCGGTAATGTAGGCATCCGGTCACGTGACCCACTCGCCGCATGGCCTTAAGCCGAATAATTCATATTGACCCTTCCTCAACTAATTTGAGTACAGTCCAGCATAGTAGTTTATCACACACACACACACACACACACACACACACACACACACACACACAC
>CAKNXH010057680.1:26583-38183 GCA_932178445.1 Andricus quercusramuli
TCAACAAAAAAAAAAAGAATTTTTAACAAAAAAGTTTGAATTTTAACTGGAATAGTTCATTTTTGAAACAAAAAAAATGAATTTTCAACAAGAAAAGACGAATTTTCAACAAACGAAATTAATTTTCAATGAAGCTAATGAATCTTCAATCAAAAAGAAGAATTTTGCACCAAAGAGTTTAACTTCTAACTGAAATAGTTAAATTTTCAACGAAAAAGGTGAATTTTCAACAAGGAAAAACAAATTTTTAAGGAAAAACATAAATTTTTAACTAAAATGATAAATTTTCAAATGGAATAGTTAAATTTTAAACCAAAAGATGAATTTACGTCTAAAAAGATCATTTTTCAAAAGAAATATATTACTTAAAAATATTAATTTTAAATGATAAAAAAGAAATGCTTAAAAAATAGGTCAGTTTTCATCAACAAAGATGAATTTCAAACTTTAATAATGAATATCGAACCAAAAATATAAATTTCCAACCAGAAAAAATAAATTTTTAAGAAAAAGCCAGAATTTTCCACCAAATAATTGAATGTTCAACTAAAGAAGTTAAATTTTCAACCAAATAGTTAAATTTCAAACGAAAGATAACATTTTAACAAAAATGGAAATTAAATTTTTCGGTTAAAAATAGTTAATTTTCTACAACAACCAAACAGAATTTTCAACAACAAAATAATTAAAATTTCAACCAAAGTGATTAATTTTAATCCAAAACGATAAATTTTCAGTCAAGAATATTAGTTTTCTACCAGAAAAGACAAATTTTCAACTAAATAGTTTTAATCTTGAATTAGTATTGTTAAATTCTTAAAAAATGAATTGTCATCTAGAATGATGAATTTTCTACTAAAATATAACAATTTTCAACCAAAAATTGAATACATAGTTCGATTTTTTGATGAAAAAATTAATTTTCAACGAAAGGGATGAATTTTCAACGAAAGAAATGAATGTTCAACTGATATGATGGAATTTCAACTGGATTAGTTAAGAAAATTAATTTTCAACCGAAAAAAAAACGAATTCTTAACAAAATGGGTCAATTTTCAACAAAAGAGATGAATTTTAAATAAAAATATTGAATCTTTAACTGAAAAATAAATTTTTAATAAAATATTTTACATTCAAACTGAAATAGTTCAATTTTCAACCGAAAAGATGAATTTTAAACTGAAGAGGATAAATTTTTAACCAAATAGTTGAATTATCAACAAAACAAGATTAATTTGTTGCGAAAATGGGATAGTTAAATTTTCTACCAAAGAGATGCATTTTCAGCCAAGGAGATTAATTTTCTAGGGAAAAACACGAATTTTCAATAAAAATATAGTTAAATTTTCAACTATAAATTATTATGAAATCTCAACAAAATGGTTCAATTTGCAAGCAAAAAGATAAATTTTCAGTCAAGATCAATTTTTTACAAAAAAAAAAAAAGAATAACTTTTAAATTAAAAAGTTCAATTTTAATCAAAAAATCTAACAGTTAGATTTTCATGGAAAAATTAATTTTCAACCAAAGAGTTAAATATTCAACGGAAAATTCAACAAGATTTGTTAAATTTTCAGTTTAAAAAATTTATTTTTTATCAAAAAAGATAGATTTTCAACCAAGTACTTGAATTTAAAACTAAACAATATACATTTTCAATCAAATAGTAGAATTATTCACTAAACAAGATAAATTTTTAACAAAAACGGAATGTTTAAATTTTCAATTTAAAAAATCAAATTTTCAAGTAAAAAAGCGAACTTTCAGCAACAAAATAGTTAAGTTTTCAACTGTTTTGTTATAATGAATTAAAAAAAAATAGTTACATTTTCAACCAAGAAGATGAATTTTCAGTCAAGAAGATTAATTTTTTACAAAAAAATACGAAGTTTTACCTAAAAAAGTTAAATTTTAATCCAAAAATATATAGTTAAATTTTCAGTGGAAAATTAATTTTCAACTGAAGAGATGAATATTGAACGGAATGTTCAACTGGATTTTTAAAATTTTCAGTTAAAAAAAATAATTTTCAACCAAGAAAGAGAAATTTAAAAAAAATAGTTAAAGTTTGAACTGGTTTGGTTAAATTTTCAGTTGAAATAATAAATCTAAAGAAATAACTAAAAAAAGATAAATTCTCAACAAAAAATGTAATAGTTGGTATTTCCATCGAAAAAATTTTAATTTTAAATAAAAACAGTTGAATTCAACCAAAGATCAATTTGCATCCAAAAGCATTAATTTTATACTAAATGGACGAATTTTGAACAAAACTCAAGACTTTTCAACAGGATAGTAATTAAAAAAATAATTAAAAAAAATGTCAACAAAAACATTAAATCCAGTAACATATAGCTACTTTCACAAATAAAAAAATATTATTTAACTTTACATTACAACTGAAAAAAAAATTAGACACGTTCTCGAAAAAATTCCCTGACTTTAAAAAAATTTGTCAGACATTTTGAGGGTTTGCAGGTTTTTTAGGTGAATGATGAATTTTCAACTAAAATTATGAATGGAGTAGCTGAATTTTAAACCAAAAAGATGAATTTTCAACTAAAATAGATAAATTTTCACCAAAAATTGAATAGTTTAATTTTTAATTAGAGATATGAATTTTAAACTAATATCATGGAATACTTAACAAAATTAATTTTTTTTAAATGTTAATTAAATTTTTTGAAGGTGCCTTACTTGGTTGAATCTACAAATTGCTGGGAAGACCTCGTTCAATGGTTTAGCTTTCAGATGACCTGGATCGAGGCAATGAAGAATGATATCCATCACCTATCAAATATAAATTTTCATCATGAGTAATGCAAGGAAATCTAAAGCAAAAATTAAAATTATTTTTTTCTTAAATTTAAAAAGTAATTAAATATTCTAGATTTTGTTTCTAAGGACTAGAGCTAAAATATGCGAGGAGGCTTCAAACTCACTTCCGAGATCAAAAATAGTGTCAATAGTGTCACAAATTTGAAAAAATAGTGTCGTAAAATTCCTTAAGTATTGAACTTATGAAATTAATTTGATTTTTAAAAAAAATTCCAGTTATCTAACCCGATATTCTGAAAGTATGAAAAACGAACTTCAATTTTTATTTAAAATGTTATTATTTAGTCTATAAATAATGAAAATTTTCAATAAAATAGTCAAATTTTCAACAAGAGAGGAGAATCTTTCAAAAATGAATTCTTAGTTCAACTTTAAACCAAAAAAGATTAATTTCTAACCAAATAGTTGAATTTTCAAAAAAAATGAATTTTCCAACAACAAAATTAATTTTTATAAAAATTATTTATGTACTTTGTTGCCTTTAGGGTGAACAAAATTAATTTTCTTCAAAAGAATACGAGATTTCAACAAGGCAGTTGAATTTTCAAGCCGAAAATATAATTTTTCAACAAAAAAATTAATTTTCTACTGAATAGGTAAATTTTCAACTAAGAAGGTAATTTTCAATTGAATTGTTTAATTTTCTACCAAACTGCTGAACTCTGATGCCAAAAAGATTAACTATCTGCAAAGCAGATGAATTTTCAACCCGAAAATATTATTTTTTAACAAAAAAGTTAATTTTCTACAAAATAGTTGAATTTTAAAGCCAAAAAGATGATTTTAAATTAATTTAATAAGATAGATTTTCAACCGAATAATTGAATTTTCTACTAAAGACGATAAATTTCCTTCCAAAAATGTAATAGATAAATTTGCAGTTGAAAAAATTAATTTTCGTAGAAAAAAAAGGATTTTCAACAAAATAGTTAAGTCTTCCACCAATATAACAAATTTGAAGAAAAGTAGTTTAATTTTCTATCAATTAGTTGAATTTTCAATTTGGAAGATTTTTAATTTCTACCAAAAAAGATAAATTTACTGAAAAAATATTAATTTTCAACCAAAACTGGAATAGTTAAATTTTCAGCAAAAAAAAATCATAATTTTAATGTAAAAAAAAATTATTTTTGACAGATTTCAATTTTCAACAAATAAAATGAGTTTTTAACACAGTAGTTCTACGTTCAACCAAAAGGTTGAATTTTAAACCAAAAAAGGGGAATTTTGAATGAAAAATTTAATAGTTGAATTTCCGACTAAAAACGATCAATTTTCAACCTAAAATGGAATGGTTGAATTTTCAATTCAAAAAATTAATTTTCATACAAAAATAAAGTTTTTCAACAAAATAGATCAATTTTTAGCCAATAAGATGATTTTGTATTAACGTTTATTTATATTCCAACCAAGTAATTGAATTTGTAATAAAGAGAATAAATTTTCTAATGAAAAAGAGATGAACTTACAACAAAAACAAAAACGAATTTTCAATAAAATATTTAAATTTTTAACCTTTAACCAAATAGTTTAACTTTTAATCTACAAAGATGAATTCTTAACCAAAACAACGAATTTTCTACCAAAAAAAAGACAAATTTTCAACAAAATACACCAATTTATGGAAGAATAATTTAATTTTTAACTAAAAATGATTAATAAAGTAGTTTAATTTTTAACAAACAAACAAATTTTGTCTACAAAACAGTTGAATTTTCAGTCCGAAATTATTAATTTTCTACAAAAGAGACGAATTTTCAACAAATAAAGGTTTTTCGACCAAGACAGGAAAAAATGTCAAAGAAATTGTTGAACATTCAATCCAAAGGACAGCATTTTCAATGAGAAAATATTAATTTTCAACAAAAAAATTAATTTTTAACCAAAAATTGTAGTTTTAAGCAAAAGAGAGAAAATTTCCACCAACAGTATTAGTTTTCTAACAATAAAGACCAATTTTTGACTTAAAAAAAAAGAATTAGTTTCAGCGGAAAAAATGGGAAAGTTACATTTGTAGGTCAACAAATTAATTTTGAATGAAAAAAAGAATTTTCAGCAAAATATTTAAATTTACAATCAAAAAGATCAACCCTCAAACAAATAAATTTTTAACAAAGTGGTTCAAGTTTTACGCAAGTGATTGAATTTTCAATTTAAAAAATATCAATTTTTAGCCAAAAATAGTTACGCTTTTAGTTTGAAAATTATTTTTCAACCGAAAAAAGGCATTTTCAACCAAAAAGATGAATTTTCTACCAAAGAATATAAATTCTCAGCGAATAATATAATAGTAGATATTTCAAAGAAAAACTATGACTTTTGAATAAAAATTCTCTTTTAAACAATTATTTTGTTAACTTGAATTTATTATTACTTCACTACAGATGAAAATTTGACAAAAAACCAGAAATTTCAACAAAAAAACGCATCTTTTCAGCATTATTCAAATATAATATTATTAATGATTATAATAAATTGTTTAAACAATTATTTTGTTAACTTGAATCTATTATTACTTCACTACAGATGAAAATTGGACAAAAACCCAGAAATTTCAACAAAAAAACGCATCTTTTCAGCATTATTCAAATATAATATTATTGATGATTATAATAAATTGTTTAAACAATTATTTTGTTAACTTGAATTTATTATTACTTCACTACAGATGAAAATTGGACAAAAAACCAGAAATTTCAACAAAAAAACGCATCTTTCTAGCATTATTCAAATATAATATTATTAATGATTATAATAAATTGTTTAAACAATTATTTTGTTAACTTGAATTTATTATTACTTCACTACAGATGAAAATTGGACAAAAAAACAGAAATTTCAACAAAAAATCGCATCTTTCCAGCATTATTCAAATATAATATTATTAATAATTATAATAAATTGTTTAAACAATCACTATTGTTAACATTGATGAACCATCACTTCCCTCTAATTAAAAATTGGACAACAAATGGAAAATTTGTGAAAAAACCGCGTCTTTCTAGCTCCATCCTATGAGAAAATTGCTAAAAACAATAATAAATTGTTTAAAAAATTAATGAAAATATCTAATTTTCAGTATAAAGTAATATTTTATGTATTAGAAACAATTCGCATTAAAAAAACTTCAAAAAAATAATAATTAGCGCCAAAAACTCGCAAAACTCATTTTTTCACTTATGGGGTTTCTTTGGGACCCTATAAAACAGACTTATGGTGTTGGTTTTTAAAAAGTGATATTTTTTTCGTATTCTATGGCTAATTGTGAAGAAAAATGTTGAGTTTCAACTCGATTGAAATAATATTGAGGATTCTGAATAAGATTGACAAAAACGTCTTTTTTTCTTATGGGAAAAAAATGTTAAACTTCATGGGGCTTGCGCCACCGCTAAATATCATTTTTTTTCAAAACAAAAAAAAAGGGATTTATTTTTGGGTGGGTTCGAACAAATTTGGGGGGTGTCCCGATAAAAATTCAAAAACAAAATTTTTCCTATGCATTTTTGGACCACGCTACTGTGCACCCTGCAAAATGGTGTCAACAGTGCACAGTGGGCTGGGAGACCACCGAAAGTGGCCAAAAGTCAAATTTTGTTTGGATTTACATTAAACTTGGTACAAGGGGGTTTTTGAGGTCGCTGATTTCGAATTTGACGTCAAAATTAATCAATTCAAAATGGCGGATCCAATATGGCGTCTTAAATTTCTAAATTTTTACTTATTCATATGAAACTTGGTGTAAGGAGGTTTCTGAGGTCGCTGATTTCGAATGTGACGTCAAAATTCATAAATTGAAAATGGAGAATCCAATATGGCGCCTAAAATTTCGAATTTTTCTTTTATTTGCATTCGTATTTCTACATATTTGTATCAAACTTTGAAATGAGTCCTCTTGCCTCTAATGAAATATCTCCGTCCACGTCAAACTTTTCTTCGTCGGTTAATTCGAGTTCGTCTAAGTAAAAATTTAGAAATCTCGGGCGCCATATTAGTTCCGCCATTTTAAATTTATGAATTTTGACGTCAGATTCGAAATCAGATACTTCAGAAACCCCCTCATACCCAGTTTAATAGGAATATGTAAAATTTTAGAAATTTCAGGCGCCATATTGGATCCGCCATTTTGAATTTATTAATTTTGACGACAAATTCGAAATCAGCGACCTCAGAAACCCACTTATACCAAGCTTCATATGAATCCAAAGAAAAATTTGACTTTTGGCCACTTTCGGTGGTCTCCAGCCCACTGTGCACGCTCAACTTCATTCACTAATATTTTCTTTAAATGTCAATAGTGGCACACGGTGGCAAATAGCCTAATAGTAAACATCATAATGAACCTAAAAGCACTATAGAACTTTAGATACCAGGTGTAACCTCGGGGAACTTTTGATTCAAAAATTGTCTATTGCTGTAACAAAAAATAGAAACATTTCTTCAGTTCATAACGCTCTAGAATTAAGAGGACTAGTTAAAATATCATAAAATTTGGTGAAAAGTTTCTTCAACTCATCTATATTATGAAAAATAATGGAATTCTTCCATTAATAACTGTGAAGTTGACTTTTGGCCAGTTTTGGTGGTCTCTCAGCCCACTGTGCACTGTGATGAATCCGAGGCCTGCACTTGCCCGCCCGACTAAATAGCAAATAAAAAAGGATCATACCTCAACCAGCAGATCACTCATTTCACTCTGCATTTTTTCTATAAGCTCCTCGACTAGTTTCAAGATTTCCGGTTTTGCTCGAGCCAAAACACTCGCGCCCAGATTAACATTGAGGGTCTGTGCATTTTGCTGCATGGTGTTGAACCTGGCAACCTCTCTTGCCATTGTTGTGATAAAAGCAGCAGGTCTTGCTGTTGCGATTAAAACCAGGGCTCGACGAGCTGTTCGACAGGAATCGGCTTGAGGTGTTAGTGGCAGGCCGTATGTCATGTTAGGCACTAATTTATCCGCATCGCAGCACATTTCGAGAAGACCTAAGAGAACCTGAAAAATAAGCATACAACCAAATTTAGAACCTAACATAATTTAGAAAAAATTTAATTTACCTCCAACTTTGCCAAAACTCACCCCTTCAGATACCAGGGATCACAGCGCAAAAGGAGCTCAAAAAAGGGGAAAAAGGGTGATTTTCTCACGAAAAAGGGGAAAATAGGGGAAAGATTAAACATTTATTTTCATATGTCGAAGAGAACAAACAATCTTTTTGTAAGAAATGTTATATTTTTAAATAATTCTCAATGATTTCTGCCATTAAAGATTTATTTTTAATTTTTAAAAATTATTATTAAAAATTTGTCATTTCATCCTTATTATAATTAATACTTTCAATGTAAATTTAAAACTAAACTTTTCAGTGGAGCGAAATAAAAATGCTGAAATTAATCCAATCGTTTGAGCTGAGGCTGTTTGAATTTGTGGGTCGACATCCACAACAAGTAAAGAAAAAATCGGTTAATACCTTCTGTTCTCCAATTCAAATTTTTTTTGTAGATCAAAAAACATTTTGCCTTAATTGATTTACTTGAAAATATACAAATATACAAATATAAAATATACAAAAAAAAAATACAAAAACATTTTTTTCTCATGGTGTTTACAACGTTCCAAAATCGCAAAAAAGATATGAAATCCCAAAAATCCTAACTCACGACAAAATTTCTTTTCCGAAAAAGCAAAATAAAAAAAGGTTTCTTTGGTTCAAGTTGAATAAATTTCAGGTTCGACATATTCAACTTTTTTTAAAAAATGTGTTATGTCTCAATAAAAAAAAACGTTTTTGCACATTTTCAAAAAAATGGTAACTGACCCAAACATTTATTTTCAAATTTCGCAATTTTAAGTTTTCAATAAATAAGATAATTTTTTAACAAAAAAGTTGAATTGTTGAATTAAGAACATCAGTTTTTAGCGAAAAATCTAAAATTGTTGAATTTTGAAACCTGAAAGAAGAATTTTCTACAATGCAGTTGATTTTTTAACAGGAAAATAATAATTTTCAATTAAAAAGTTAATTTTCAACAAAAAATTTAAATTTTTAGTTAAAACCCCCAGTTTTTAACAAACAAAAAAAACTTCAACTCTTGAATTCTCTACTAAACTATTGAATTTTCCAGAGAAAATTCAAATTTTCTACAAAACAGTTGAATCTTTAATCCGTAAACACGAATTTTCAACAAGAGTTGAGTTTTGAACCAAAATAGATTTTTTAGTCAATAAAGAAAAAAAATTGTATTCAAAATGTCGAATTTCAAAGCAAGAAGATTATTTTTTTACAAAGAAGGAAGAATTTTTAACAAATTACATACATTTTTAACCAAATATTTGAATTTTTAAAATAAAAAAGATCAACTTTGAACCAAAACTAGAATTGCTATATTTTCATCTCAAAAACTAATCTTCAAATAAAAAAAAAAAATTGAGCAAAAAGAAAATATTCTACAATACATTTGAATTTATAACTTAAAAATATAATCTTTCAATACAAAAAGTAATTTTCAATCAAAAAATATAACTTTTGATCGAAATTTGAACTTGCAACCAAATAGTTGAAATTCCGACTAAAAAAGATAAATTTTCAAACACAAATGGAATAGTTCAATTACAAGTTTAACAAAATTAATTTTCAACGAAAAAAAAAGTTTCAACAATAGTTAAATTTTCAAGTAAAGATTTGAAAAAATTAAATATTGCTCAAGTTAGAACATTTAAAATTGCAGTTGATGAATTTGAAATATTCCATTTTTCAATTTGGTATTTAACTTTGTACATTTCATCTAAAATGTGTTAATCTTCTAATACGTCTAATATCGTATATTTAAAGAGAAAAGGGGAAAAAGGGGAAGCTTTTTGATAATAGGGGAAAAAGGAGAAACTCCAAGCAAAAAGGGGAAACTAAGAAAAAAAAGGGAAGACTGTGCACCCTGAGATACAAAAAAGTAATTTTTAACTGTCTTTTCTGAATTTTATGAAAGTAAAATGAAAATTTAAGTGAAAAATTATATACAAAATTTTCTTATACAAATATGAAAAATAAAGCCCTTAAAATAAACATTTTTCCCCATTTCATCCTTAATAATCCATAAAAAATTAGATTTTCTTTCTTTAAAACTTTTTCATATTGAAAATATAGTAATATTATTTTTCTGTTTTTTTAAACTCTCCTGCTCATTTTGTGTCTCTTGGTGGAAAAAAATTTTCCACAAATAAGATAATTTTTTAACAAAAAAGTTGAATTGTTAAACTAACAACATCAGTTTTTAACCAAAAATCGAATAGATACATTTTCGTTTCAAAAAATTAATTTTCAATTGAAAAAACTGAATTTTCTCGCGAATTGTTGAATTTTGAAGCCTGAAAGAAGAATTTTCTACAATGCAGTTGATTTTTCAACACGAAAATATAAATTTTCTATTAAAAAGTTAATGTTCAACTAAACATTGGAATTTTTAGTTAAAAACCCTAATTTTTAACATTTTAATTTCAAAAAACTAATTTTCAAATGTAAAAAAAAACAATTTTTTACCAAATTATTGAATTTTTGAGCCAAAAAAAGAACTTTCTACAATACAGTTGAATTCAAAATATAAGCTTTCAACACAAAAAATAATTTTCAATCAAAAAGTGCAATTTTCAGTTTAAAAAACAGGAATTTTTAACAAAGCAGTTAGATTTTCAACCAAAAAGACAGCTTTTCAAGGAAATAAATTTATATTTTCAACCAAATAGTTCAATTTTTAACTAATTTTCTGCCAAAAATGTAACTTTTGAACGAAATTCATGAACTTACAACCAAATAGTTGAAGTTCCGACTAAAAAAGATATTTTTTCAAACACAAATGGAATAGTTCAATTGTGAGTTTAAAAAAATTTAATCTTCAACGAATAAAAAAAGTTTCAACAATAGTTAAATTTTCAAGCAAAGAAAAAGGTGAAAAATAGGGGAAGGATTAAACATTTATTTTTACATGTCGAAAAGAAAAAACAATCTTTGAATAACAAATGTTATATTTTTAAAAAAGTTTAAATGATTTTTCAATGCTTTCTGCCATTAAAGAGTTTGTTATTAAAAATTATTAATTGGTAAATATCTTCTGTTCTCTTTTTGAAATTTACAATTAAAAATTGTAATAATTCGAAGAAAAAAAATTTGTCTTATTAAAATTTTTTCATTAAATGTACTAAAACATGTTTTTTGGATTGATTCGAACCAGAAATTTCTTCAGCTTGAACAAAACAAATATGTTATTATTTTTTATTCATATGAAATCTCAAAAATCCTAACTCACGATAAAAATTTTTTTTCCGGAAAACCAAAATAAAAAAATATTTCTTTGGTTCAAGCTGAATAAACTTTAGGTCCGACATATTCAACTTTTTTTACACTTGTGTCCGTACGACTTAATAAAAACAAACACGTTTTTGCACATTTTCAAAAAAACTGTAACTGAGCAAGAAATTTATTTTTAAATTTCGCAATTTTAAATTTTCAACAAATAATATCATTTTTGAACAAAATAGTTCAATTTTTCAATTAAGAACATAATTTTTTAACAAAAAATCGAATAGATACGTTTTCGTTACAAAAAATTAATTTTCAATTGAAAAAACTGAATTTTTCCCAAATCGTTGAATTTGGAAGTCTGAATGAAAATTTTTCTACACTGCAGTTGATTTTTTAACAAGAAAATATGAATTTTCAATTAAAAAGTTGAAGGACCGGTATTTATTAAAACAGACTCGGTCGGAATAATAAAA